>CM067218.1:51768620-51940940 GCA_034190945.1 Octodonta nipae | reverse complement strand
CCTACTTAAGGATTCGATAAATATATAAAGGTTCAATAAAGATGATTGGTTGTTAATTGATAAAAATGTCTTCATTGAGTAGCAACATTGCTGCCACTTGCTCGAAAGAAAAAGATCAAGCAATTGGCCACGTTCTATTCGCAAGAAATATCTTAGTTTGAAGCTGGGGAAGTCGGAACATGATGAAACATCGAATAAACTTTTTAGACCGGTAATGACACCGCTACAAGCTATTGCCTCAACTACGGCAAAAGTTCTCACTAAGATGCCAATTCAGACATTAAACGTGAAGTAATTAAACAAGTGGCAGCAGCTGCCACCAGTCAAAAAACATGAGTTGGAAGAGACACAATACCTCGATGAAGAACCAATCGCTGAAACTAGTTATACATACCATTGATGATGATGATGAGGTGGAGAATAAAACCTTTTATGAGGATCCCGGTAATCTCTCTAAGAAGCAATAGAGGACTACATGGATCAGTATCATCCAGTTGCACACAAATATCTTGAGACTACATCACTAAAGCGATGATATTGACAACATATATGGACCTATATATGACGCAGCAAACTTCAAATGGTTTCTCGGGCCAAAAGGAAATCAATTTCAGTCGTAGTACAGGTCACATTATCGTTGATGGGGTTACACTTTCGAGGTACTCCAGGGTTATATCAACTAATATTTTACAAGTCACCTGATTATGCCCGCGATGATTTAGAATCATACCGAAAAGTGTTGGTAATGACATCAGCACACAAGAATGCAGCAGGTCGTTTGAAAGCTTCAAGTCTATAAAATATACTGAAATTATAAAGCCAATGTTTCCTCCTTTGACAAGAAGCAAACGTTTTGCTGGAACTGGAATGAAGTTCACTTACAATAACAAGCCAATGGAATGCGTCTACTGGGATGATCCCAACGAATTTTTAACGGTTGAAACTACTGATTGCATCCAGGAAGCAGGCAACACCTCTCACGACAACGAAATATTGCCATTTTTAATGAACTTAAGGAAGCTAATATTATACAGATAAATAAATTTCGAAATTAAAAGTGTATATTATTCCTTATTCTATGGCAAACATGTCAGTTTCACGATGACTTTAAACAAGTTTGGGCGTAGTGCCCATCAGCAACTAATGTCATCAACATCACATAACTTAGCTTTTATGAAAGTACCTTTTTCTTTTACCGCGGAGGGAAATATCGATGCTTAGAAGCTGAAAATTACCAATGTCGAAGTACCCACGAAGGCCATGGATGCCGCCAACAAGCAGTACGTTGATAAGAAAATAGAGAATAGCTTTCAGCAACTACACTGGTGAAGTTCAGCAAACCTTATCTATGTTTAAGCAAACGAAAAGATTAGCGAGGAACCGTGGAGCTCAAAACTTTGCTGCAATGATACTCGCATGTTGAAAACCGAACAAGCTATGGAAACCCAACTACAAAATATATCGCTTCTCATTTCAAAATTTTAATACATTAGAAGCTCAGTTGGAATCTGCCCGGAAAGAATATAAGGAAACAAAAAAAACAAAATTTGAAGCCTCGTTTAATGACAACCGTATATTACAGGAAAAACGTATAAATGATCTGTAACTTTCTATGAAACAAGCTCCTAAAGGTGTTGATGCAGCAGAAGTATTAAATATTGTTCGAAAGGATAAGGCCTAAAGATCTTTCTGATCTAACTGAACTTAGAGACAAGATGACAAAAGTAGTGCCTGACCTATACCGAGACATGCAAAAACTAACATGATGATATTGCAATCAAATGTTGGACCAAAATCAAAAACTTGAAGCAATCGCAGACAGTATTGTTGCAATTGAAAATAATCATTAGGGTCAATAAAAACATGCCATTGTCTATTTTTAAGCAGTATACAAGATGGCTCCTATAGCCAAACATTCCAAAGAAAAAGTTCAAGTTGTTAAGGAACTGCATAGACCTGTGAGACGAAAGTTTCCTCGCCGACGTGTAATAATCAAAGGTTTCGATGACTCCTGGCAGTCTGACCTCGCACAAATGTATCTCTATGCAAAATCCAATCGTAATTTCAAGTTATTCCTCGTGGTGATTGATTGCTTTTCAAAGTACGTGTGGACGAGACCGCTGAAAACGAAATCCGGTGAAGAGGTAACCCGTGCCTTTGAGAGTATTCTCAAGGAAGGACGACACCCGAAAAATCTCCAAACCGACCAGGGTAAGGAATACTACAATAGTTGCTTTCAGAAACTAATGAAGTCAAACGGAATCAATCATTATAGTACATTTAGAGGACTGAAAGCCGTAATAGCTGAACGAGTAATTAGAACGCTGAAAGAACGGCTCTACAAGTACTTTAGTTTGAACGGCTCCTACAAATGGATAGATATTCTACAGGAAATCGTTAAGGACTACAACCATCAAAACACATTCCAAGACAAAGATGAGACCTGCGGACATTAAATAGGAAAAACGCTCGAGATATTAAAGTATACAATAACCTGAAAATTGCTGGGCCAAGAAAACTGAAAGTCCGAGATGTTGTGCGAATAAGTAAAACCAAGCACGTTTTTGATAAAGGTTACCTTCCCAGGTTAAAATAACTAATCCAGTTACGTATACTTTGGAAGATATGTCTGGTACACCGATTCAAGGGAGCTTTACGAAGAAGAATTGCAAAAGGCTGCCTATCCTGATGTGTATCTCATTGAGAAAATTTTGCAACGAAAAGGCAACAAGGTTAAAGTTCGGTGGCTTGGGTTTGATTCGAGCCACGACAGTTGGATTGGCACTGAAAACAGACTATAGCACCAAGGTCAATCATAAATTGATAATAAATTATCACAAATATAGACATGTGCTTGCATTGCAAAATGAAGACTCAGGGTGAAAACATCACTGTAAAGTATTCGAAAAGTTTATGCCAACATATCACAAAACTTAAACGATTACAGAAAGATATCAAATTTTATTGTGAAATACTTTTCCATCTTGGCGTAGGATCACATAATTGAAATCAACCGCAATCAGGTAGTGGAAGGGGTACTACATATATTCCCAGTCCCAGTTTACCTCTCGAGTGATTTGTGAAAATGAGTAGTATCAGCAGTTTTGAAACCATGGATAGTGGTTATAGTAGTGATTCCACTATCAATTACAGTGCGGACTTGGATAGAGTGTGACAAATGTATGATGAAGCTGCCAAAAAGGAGACAATTACTTGCTGCATTCGAGATTTCCATTACTGAATTCGAGTATGAGTTCAAAGTGCACTCAGTCCTGCAAGATCCTATTCCCTAGTGGTTATCTTGCAAAAAACACCTGTAGCCGCTGGAACACCAACGAAAATTGTAATGACTATGTACGAGTGGGAAGATGTAATCATTGAGCTCAAGCTCTTGAAACAACTTTTTGAAAATGCCACACCTCCAGAGTTTGCTGCCCCAGTGACCTGCGGAGATTGTCTCCATCTATCCCAGATCCAGTATGAAGACGTCAAACAAGTGTTGGTGATGAAAAACATTTGCGCACTATATTTGGATTATAGTGATGTGGTTGAACTCTTAGCTATTACCCTATTATCTCAAGTAAATAATATTTGTTTGGAGCGCTAAATTTCTGTACTTTTTATTATAAATAATAGATGGAATTTGTTTATGGTCAAATTTACTAAATCGTTTACCGATTGAAAAATTGTTAAAACCATTTTGTTTAGATGACAGGTCTCCATTATGTATTGCATTAAAAGAACATATTTATTATTATAAAAACATTATTTTGAGAGATATTGACATTAGAAAAATTGAATAAATACTTATAAATTAAAAACATTGTTGTTTATTTCATCAGTTCTACACCATGGAGTGTCGAGAATACTTCCAAATATACGAAAATCGATTGATTACGTACCTTTGAAAACAAGTAGCCTTCCGACTTCCCTGCTGAAATGTTAGCAAGAGCAGGGTTTATCTACCGACAAGATGCAATAGAATCCGATGGTAGCTTAAATGATGCTGTTGAATGCCCATTTTGTGATACACGTGGTTTCAAACTGGAAGATGGTGATGACCCTGTTTGCCGATCATCTGGACTGGAATCCATATTGTCGCTTTTTTTGATTTTGATGACACTTACCACATCACCAGACCTATCATACATAAAAGCAAAGTGACATTTGAGAGCAGACTTGAGACGTTCAAAGACTGGCCTATTGCCTTGAAACAGACACCCACCGAGCTTGTCAACGCCGGCTTCTTTTACACGGGCTACGGTGACAGGATCACTTGTCATTGCTGTGGCTTAGAGCTCAAAAATCTCTTACCTTATGATGTGATATTACAGAGCTTCACAAAAAGGGATCAGCTAAATGTTTATTGCTTAGAGACTACCCACCAAATCCCCGCACTGACTCTAATCATAATACTTGTAAAATTTGCTTAACTTATGAAATGACAATTGTTTTTATGCCATGCAGATACTTTGCTAGTTGCTTTGAATGTTCACTGAAAATAGATCATTGCTGCATATGTAGACGGAAAATTGCAGGTTATTTAAATATATATGTATGCTAAAAATAAAAAACAAAGTTACCAATATGCTGTTTTATTTAAAATAAATAAACATATACTAATAACATAACTACATCAAATATTACTTATACATATATCTTGAAAGTAAAAATGAATTAAGAGGCTGTAGTGCCCCCAGGGTAAAGTATCATATGAGTCTTTTAGCAGACAGCGCTTGCCATCAAAAGGACTAGGGGCGATTTTTGTCTGCTCTACACTAAATATGTTATGAGCATATGATATAATACAGCGTTGGGAAGCAATAGTTTGCTTGTATTCTTGCAAACAAGAGAGGTAATCATCAAACGTAATACTATTTTTAACTACATTGTATTTTACACCTTTTGACTTTTTGATGCATTTCCCCCCAGGATTAGGTAGGTGTACATTTTCGAACGGAGGCCTACAAAATGTGAAATAATGTAGCCTTTAGCCTCATCCTTCATTAAACCAAGCACCTTTTTATTAACTAGTGGGATGTTGTAGATATTATCGGGGGATAGTCTGATGTGTCGAAACGATGGAGATTGGTTTGACGAGCTCCTCATATATATCATCAGAATTATCTCAAGCAAAATGAATCAGTATCGATGTATAAAGTTTGACTAGATGACGAGGGTACTTTTTATAAATGAAATCATAGAGGAGAAGTCATACATTAGGATTTTTGAAAGTTCCAGAATTGCGCACCCGATATACAGGGGTTTATTGAAGAGCAAATCATTTTGTTTAACTCAATTGCCATTAACTCATCATCGAATATGGTGCGACTGTGAAATGCTGGGGAAGCAATAAGATTTGTAGCACTGTATCGACCTTCCCAATGGTTGACTAGTTTAACGATACGATGCTTTCGAATATTCTCCATAGTTTTACCGAAGACTGCGTTATTCATCAATTTGAACAAAGAATTTGAGTGACATCGATTTTGGTATCAGCAGACCATTGGAATCCCCGTAGGGTAAGGGTTGACTTTGACTATATCCAAATAAATTATTAGCGTCTACGTGGTAAATGAATTTGGAGGGTTTTACTAGGATTATAATTGGGCATATACTTGTTATTCGCCTCGGAAAACCTATTAGAACATTGGGAAATACCTCCACGTTCAATGAACATCAGCATGTCAACATTTTGAAGAATTTCCAATTGGCAACTTCTGTACTTGAGCATACACTGCCAAGAATATCCCGGTAGAGTGTAACAATGGGCTGGATCTAAGCCATATGTTTGATGGGCCCTATCACGGAAATTTTCAAACACGTCAGTTAGAACCAGAATGTCCACTTTCATGTACAACTCCATGTAGTTGCGAATGGTTTGACATTCAAAGGAATCCCATACTTTTTAGCATGTGCGTAATCAGCTTGAGAAACGTTGTGGTCATTCAATTTATTATAAAAATTCTCTATAGACGGTAATTGGGTTTCACTTAATTTTTCCAATGAATCAACATAATCATAAGGAAAGATTTCCTTTCGTTTTAGCATCTTTAGTTTCGCTAACGACACATGATTGAAGATTGAAGTTAAATTAACAACTTGATCGGTTTTTAAAGTGGATGCCAGCTCATCCAAAGAAGATCCCAGAAATCTAAATGAGTCGATAAATCTAAATTTTATTTTTGTGTCCTTATCATGTTTAGTAAAGGCAATATACTTCTCTTTATTGATTGGTACAAGAGTTATTTGATCATGCTTGGCGAGATCCCTAATTATAAAGTGGGAGTCGTATCCATTTAGGTTGTGGAACACTACTGGAACTATGAAGGACTCACGGTACCTGAGGTTACAAGAATTATGTGAGTAGCCTCTAAATGCACCGGAAAGGTGAAAATGTCCTCTAACTATCTTATCTTGAGGTAAAAAGGGCTTCTCACAGATATGGCATGTGCTAGAGGCATCTTTGAGACTAACCTCCACATTGAGAGGTACAACATCGGTTAGTTTGGACTGCACGAATTTTGCCAAGTTTGCCATTTCAGTGGTGAACCACTCCATACAGTTAGAGCCCGTGAAGCTCCTATAGTACGAGAAAGAGTCATCATAGGAACATTTGAAATAATAACCAGCACATATGGCTAAATGCTGCTGATATTTTTGAGTTTTGGTAGAAGCAGTATCAGAAATTGGTAAAAGTATCGACTCAAAATCTGCATAAACAATAAAAGGAAGCCTTTCCTTGAATGAAAAATTATTAAACTCAACTACCGTTTTCTTAGAAAAGATATTTTGCAATTATTTACATTTTTACAATATTCAATGTGGCTGTCAAGGCTGTTGGAGTCACTAAAATAATTTAGACAACGGTCACATATTAATTTTTTACCATTATGCTTGCTAAGTTGGTTTGAAACAAGACGTGATAAATTTTTAATTAGACAAAAATGGTATTTTATTTCCTCGTCATTTACTGTTAATTTTACATTTTCGAAATCATTGACTTTAGGAACATATTTTTTTTGAATCATTAAGAGATTGACATGTTTGTCTAATTTACATTTAGTGATTCGAGCTGGAACTGTTTGATAATACTCATTATCTTTTGTTTTTATCAATTCTAAGGCATATACATTAATAGAAATATATTAAGTTTCTCGAACTTAGTAATTTGCTGTAAAGTCATAGGAAATGTCAACCAGTTAGATTTAATACAGTAGATGGCTCGGGGTAAGCTGATGTTCTATCAGAATGATTTGTTATAGGGTACAAATGAGCAATAACGCTGTATAAAAAACAAAGATCATCATCATAGTTCTTAATATTGATTACAGCATGTTTCTTAGAAATTGATTCTGGTAATCTTATGAAAGATGAGGCTCCATTTCCAATTTCAAATTTATTTATGTTTATTTCTAAGTTTAGAACTTTATACAAACTCCAACCTGATGCCTTTTCCTGAAATTCCTCTAATTTACGTAAAATTTCTTTCCGAATGTGTTCATAGAACCACCCATTCAAATCTGTACCCCTACCTATTATTATCGCGTTTTTGTATTAAAATATTTATATTCCATAATTTCCTCCATTTCAGATTTCTTTATGAATTCACCACAAAAGGTCATATTTACTTTAAGAGTAGGCATTGTTTTCAAAGTATTATTTATGCGCGCCTTAAAAAGGAAAAATTCATCATCTAAAAATTTAAAAATATTGATATGAATGAGATTAATGATTACTCCTGTTCGAACACGTGAGCAAAATGCTGATTCTATATCATACCATTTAACGCGATCACTTCTTTTTGACTTCTCACCAATTCCTCCACCCCTTTTGATGTTAGAATAATTTTTCAAATCATTTCTAAATCTTTTTATATGACTAATTTGAGATTGAAGCTTATTCAAAGTTCCTATATGTAAATCTGATTCCAGAATAGCTCTGTTACATGGAATTAATTGTTTTTTACTTAATTTCAGCCAGTTAGATATTTGCTCTGGAGAGCAACGTTTTTTTGAGAAAATTATATTTGATGCTAATCTAAACGTGTTAATAATATCGGTATTAATATTCGCTATAGCCTCTGAATTCATTTTGACTCATATAACAATATAATAAACTATTACAAACGTGCGAAATATCAATGGAATATTAACAGTAAAAGTATAACTGAAGCATGCAAAATTTAAAATAAAAACTTACAACTAAATTTTTTTATATTCACTCCGCAGAATTTGAAAAGCACTCGGGTTGTAGTTTGCCTCCAAGTTGCTGCAGCCCGATGAATTCGATGTGGAACTTTCCACCGCCAAATTTGTCTAGGTGTGGTTTATATACCTGAGTGACCCGTTTCGGCAGGAAGGTTACGTGGTCCTCTAATTCAAGTAAGATGGTTTCACCATATCTTGGGTTGACCTGTTTGGCTGCCAGAATTCGATACTTCTGGTTAAGCTGCAAGTCTTGGATTTTTATTGCCGGCTTGTTGTCAATCTCTGCGGAGGAAACTGCATTAAGTTCTTTCAAAAAATCCATTTTCTATAACAAAAATAAAATACTATGAAGTTGGTTGCGTCTAAACTCTAATAATTTTTGAAAGACAGGCACAACATATTGGAAGCAAATTACCAAAAATTTAGAAATAGAACAATGAAAATTTTAAGAAAAGCAGACAGAAACTACCTGATTGGAAAAACAAAACTACAAATTTTTGAAAGACATACACAAAATATTAGAAGCAAATTAACAAAAGTTGGAACTAGAACATTGAATTGAAAAGCAGCCCCTATGAACTTGGTTGCGTCTAAACTCTAATAATTTCAAATATTTTGAAGAGCAGTCACAAAATACTAAAAGCAAATTAACATAAATGAAATTAAGTAAATACTCACATAATGTTTTTTGAACAACACACACTATCACTAGATACACTTAAGAAGTAATCTCTTTGAAAGTTGAATTAGCAGTTAATTTAACACAGCACAAACACAATCACTGTAGTTGATATGTGATCTCTTTGAGAGTCGAATTAACAATGAAATAAAAATTCGCACTTATTTTATTTATCATCCTCGAACTACGTCATTTGCGTATAACGAAATTTCCGTTAGTTCTAGAAAAACAACTAATTAATGCTTATCATATGGGAACTTCCTGCAAACGTTTATTGCTGCAAACAACATGATAACCTTATCAAACCACAGCTTCCTGTAAATTTATTTAGCTCGGTTTCATTTAGCGTAAACAAGATATCACAGTTTCCTTTCACTGCGGTCATCATTTCCGTTGTGGTTTCGATATCTAAAATACCAGATATAATGTGAATTTATTATCAGGAATTTTTAAATAATTACGGATCCATGATTTATATTATTTTTCGATTTTATTAACATTACTTTTAAATAAATACAGATTCATGATTTGAGAATTTATTAACAGGAATTTTTAAATACATTTATGATTTTATTGGCAGGAATTTTTAAATAAATACAGATTTTTATTCATCTCTCAAGACGTAAAAAATTCCTGGTTCCACCAGGAGTAAACTAATCGTATCTGGGAACCCTCCTATTGCTGGGCGCTGAGTTCTACCTCCTCCACGGGCGAACTGAGCCTCTATGAAATCAGTACGACCGCCCATACCTGCACGTTTCATTTGGGGTGGCCCTATATCTATTTCTACCCCTTTTGGTAATCGATGGCTAAACAAGCAAGTATTTCCAAACGGATATTTGGGTTTGCTTTTTCGGAAATACCTACATCGTATTTTCTTCATTTTTTCGTTTTTCTCAACTATATAACGATCTTTTTCCGCTTTCTGGTAATAAACCTCAGATTGAGAGACATAAGGAGACACAATACGACATTCTGGAAAGCCTCTGCGAATATTCAATTCAAAGTCTTTATTTTGATGCCATCTTTTTACGCATGGGAAGCAGAAACAATGGTTACAATTTGGTAATAGCCCAAAATTATTAGTTATCTCTTCCAAACATATTACACACCTTCTATTCATAGTGAATTGAATAAGACTGCACCTATAGCCACAAAAATCTAATATTTGTAGTGTTTGCTGTCGTCACACACTCACGACAATAACTTAAAAGAATTTATTTCTTTTATTCAGTCTTGAGTTGAAGCTGTAACAATCCAGTCATGAATTTGGAAAGTTTACTTGATGACCAAGAAAGATTTAATATGAGTGCAGTGCCAACGAGAACTATACAACCGAAGGATTTAACTGGAAAGCTAAATCTAAAAAATGGATGTTAAGTGGTACCAGACGTTTTAACAACTGTGATTACCTACAACGGGCGCACTTGCAAATATGCCGCAGTACCAGAAGTTTTAACAATTAATATTACCCATACCGAGACCACTCTCAAAATTGGTGAAACAATTCTACATTTAACGGTGGAGAGTGACACGGTGCTTAAAAAATACTTGGAATTTGCATATGGTTTCCATAACGATCCTTCAGATGGAAAGGATGAACCTGACACTGTATGGGATGATTGCCAGCTTTGTTCTGATGGTATTTCTTTGGATTTGACTATGTGGTTGGATGATGGGGGCCTTACTATATATTGTACAAAAACAAAACAAAATATAGCTTTAATTATTAAGGATGCTCTGAAAATTCATAATATACTATATGCTAATAAACATATTTAAAAAGTTGTCTAGTTTTAATATATCCAATATTTTCACCTTAATTAAATTTCAGACGCTTGAAACAAATTTTTCCAAGTCTCAAAATTATTACGCTCGGCCTTGAATCATCCGACAAAATCAGAGACTCGAAGGAGTTGTCTTTCTTGCACAGGTAGGCGCTCGCTTACGAAAACTATAGACTCGAAGGAGTGGACTTTCTCGCGCATGCAGGCATTCAATGCCTTGAATCATCCGACAAAATCAGAGACGCGAAGGAGTTGCCGTTCTTGCGCAGGTAGCGTTCGCTTACGAAAACTATAGACTCGAAGGAGTGGACGTTCTCGCGCATGCAGGCTTAAGCAAAAGATTTTAAATTTTTTACAGACAACAAAATACCATGATTTTAATTTTTTTTACAGACAACAAAATACCATATCCCCCCATCCAGCCCCCAAATATCTAACCGAATAACGCCCAAAAACCAGCGCCCGCGCAACGGGCATGTACTATAGGTTTTCAAATAAACATTTCTCGATTAACCGCATTAGCGCAGCTCGTTGGACACCTGACTTGGTAATCTGGCAAGCCGCGTTCGATACCCGGCCAAGTATTTAGCTTTTTTTCTCTCTAACCACCACAACCAACAACAGATGGCGTGCACCCTACAACCCACAATACAATGGCTTTCAATTATTGACAACAGATGGCGCGCACCTCTGCAACGCAAGCAACCCACAATACAATGGCTTTCATTTATTAAAAACAGATGGCGCGCACCTCTGCGACACACCCAAATGTCTTTCACGCACCCCTACGACCACCCCCAATGTCTTCTTCTTCTTCCCAATATCTTCTTCTTATCCAAACAACAACTACCAACAGCTCGGCAGTAGCTCCCGGCGAGAACTCGATCACTGGTTACCTTTATGCCCACTTCCGGTCCAGAACTCTCTTTGTTTAACTACTCGCTTTGTATTTGGTATTGATTTGTTTTGATGTAAAGTTATTTTAGGTTAGGATTGTTGGTTAGATTTTCTTGATGTTCAAGGCGATTTGCTAAGGGTGGAATCACACGTTCTAAATTGGTTAATGGCATTTATGGTAAGAAGAGGTAGAAAAATAGAGTGGAGCACGGGACATTTCGAGCATTGAGGTTGTGGAATGTCGTAGAAGAAGAACGTTGTTTAGGCGATGTTGGTAGTAGATTTAAATGGGTTGGTATGATTTGTGAGATGTCAGTTGTCAGAAGGGGAGTTGGCCGCCGACCGTCCTCGTGAACGGTTGTTGCCTGTTGACCGTCCTAGTGAAAAGATGCGTGCCATCCATGTTTGGGATTTAGTTGGATACACTTTATTCGTTGGTCCGTTATTAGTTTTGTGATATTTTTGGATTTTAACGGAAATCATACTCGGGTGAGGATTTAAGACAAGTTCATCACTCACTCTCTCGTGGATCTGCAGTTTCAGCAACTTTTATTTGATGTTTCCATTGGCAGCTTGGTGATATTTTTGGAAATTAGTGGAAACACGTTCTGTTTGTCTCCTGGACGACTAACTGGTCAACCACCAATTGAACATCGTATCTAAGACTTTAAGACCACCCAAGACCTTGTTTTCTTCAGTGTATGGGGCTATCAACTTCACTTAGTTTGCCGAAGTTTTGGCAAGTCTTGTAATCGAGTTCCAGTTTGGTTTATTGGGAACAGGAAACCTTTGTTGGTTGCCGTATAGCAACGACGGCGTATATTTTCTTCGATTCTACAGAGGACAGCTGAGTGTTGTGTCATCGCATTTGAACAAGGTACCTTTGTAATTTGATTCAGTGTATTTGTTTTGCTAATAATGTGCTTTTCACATTGAGAATTGATTTATCTGAATAACATTTTGAATTTATTGAATTTAATAAAGAACCTGATTATATAGTCAAACTTTGACTGTTAATTTGCTCATATAAATTTGATTTTTATGCATTTCCAATAGTGTTAAATTTTGAATATCATTTCATCATTACTGTTTTATTAGATTTTGATAATATTTGGTATTATGTGAAAGCGTGGTGAGAGCTCGAAACGTCGACTTGTTAATTGAATTATTTTGGATGTTTTAAAGATAGTATTTGTTTCTAGATTTATGAAATCATTATTGATTTTTCTTGAAGTTTAAATGTAATTAAACAATTTTGCCAGTAACTGAATTTTTAGCTTCAGATTTCAGAGTAACAGTACAGTTATTGAATTTGATATAATTTTGAATTATTCACAGTTTAGATGTAATTATTGACTTAGATTTTATTTTGAATATTGTGCATTCAAGTAACTCATTTCTGATTTAAGATATATTGTGCATGTTTACGGATCACAACTACATTTGAAGATTTTGATTAATGCTTTTGATAACATCTGTTTATTTTATCTAGGTTCACTTGATCATTAATTGATTATTACATTTGTTGATTTTGGTCATTGATTATTATATTTGTTGATTTTGGCAATAATTTGAACTTAGTGTATCAGGTATGTAATGTTGATTCTTGGTTGAACTATAGATATGTGTATGTAGGTACAGGAAGTTGGCTACAGATCGACTTGTGTTTGATATTTTTGCAGGATTGTATTGAAATAATTTAAAAGTTCATTAAATTATTTACTGTTTTATGAAGAGTTTTATTGAAGTAGGTTTTTTGTGACGTAACTGACAATATACTGAGGTTGTATTAGCCATGGAGCCCTTATCTATAGATTTCTTCTAGCCGCGGAGGATTGGTAGGTTATCTTAGGCTGTTAGCTGGGGTAAAGAGGCAGAGAATCTACCTGGCGCACAGAATATCTTTATATTGGAAAGTTAACTTACAGTGGGCTTGGCCCTTGTTTGTTAACCCACTCCCGTCTCCACTGAAGCTGCCGCGCTCCCTCGTATGTCAACGTTTACCACGTAGGCCATAATGAGGTGGTAGATTAGCTATTACATCTAGGCATTAACCGGACGTTTGGGCCGTTAAACACTTCAGGCCAATAATTTTTGGACGAAAGTTTAAACTTCTGACCGACCACCGCCCGTTAACGTGGCTCTTTTCTATTACAGATCCAGGTAGTCGACTTGCCAGATGGCGCCTCAAACTCGAGGAGTACGATTATGAAATTATATACAAACCGGGAAAAGTAAATAAGAACACAGACGCCCTTTCACGCCTTTGAATTAACCATTTTGATGAATGTATGACTTTCCAATCAAACACCAAACTCCAACACTTCACGATAACTCCCTTAAACGAAAACAAAGACAGTGATACAGAACAACTTGAAACCTACGACGACGACAACTCAATTTTTACAGAATTTCGGACATTCGTAGAACGGTATAAGACCGTCTCACTTATCGACTATAGTAAAATTCAGTACTCCAACTGTCAACTCCTTGATAGAGAAAACAAAAATATCTTAGTTTTCTTTCAATCCGGCAATTTAAAAGATTTTCATTACCAAATTCTTGAGGATATCTTCGAAGTGAATGCCGACTTTGAGCAATTCAGAATCAAAATTTTCAATAGTAAAAGCGTTCGAAAAAGACGATATTACATTATTCTCTTACCAACTGATTTCGACACTGTGAACGAGGTATTATTTGCCTCAATTTACAAGAGCAAAGACCTTCTAACTGACTCTGAACTATACTGCGTTGAAAATAACTTAGACCTACCTATACTCGAAATGCTTTCGTTTATATTCGCAGAAACAGACATAAAGTGGAAAGTCTGTCAGCACATAACAAAAACAGTAGGAAGAGATCAAGTGCCAATAATATTAGATCAACTCCATAACGGTAAAAACATACACAGAGGGATCAACGAAACTATTAGACGAATTAAAGAACAGTATAACTGTTAAGGTATTACAAAAGACGTAGAAAACTCCATCAGAAACTGTCAAATCTGTCAGACAACTAAAGCTTTCCGAAAAAACCTTGACAACCCCTTAGTAGTAACCGAGACTCCAAGAACCCCCTTTGAAAGGATAAATATCGACATTCTGGAAGTTCCTAGCAAAAATTATGCCCTTACTACCCGAGACGAATTAACTAAATATTCCCAGGCCTACCCTATTAGCGACAAGTCTGCTAAAACTGTCCTTATTACACTTTTGGTGTTTTTACAACACTTCGGAACGCCTCTGAGAATACACTACGACCACAGTCGTGAATTCTACAATGAACTTCTCAAACACCTTTGCAAATTGTTCGATAGTTAACTTTCCGACTCTACTGTAGGACACCCCCAATCTAACGGCTCATGAGAACGTTTTCATTCAACTTTGTTAGATATGATCCGTATTCATAAAGCCGAGCACCCTGACGAACACCCCTTCAATATTCTGCCATACGCAAATATTACTTACAACAACTCCGCTAACTAAACTCATGGGTTCACACCCTATGAACTCGTTTTCGGGTACACGTCTAGCCGACCACCTGAAACCCCTCTATAACGAAAAGGACTTAATTTCTAAATACATCAGAGACTTAAATAACCGTATTTCACAGTACCACAAAATAGCACGTGAAAGAACCGATACTCAAAAACAGACAGCCAAAATTCGATTCGATAAACATGTTTCGGACAAAACCCCAAATTTAAAGATAAACTACAAAACAAATTTAATGGCCCCTTTCAAATAGTAGAACTACATACAAACTCAGCTACTTTACTAAATTCTCGTACTAACCAAAAACCAAAGTAAACTTTGAACGTATGAAACATTTCACATAAGACTGGTTTCTTTACAGGGTCATCCTGCTGTTCGGATCGACAGCATCCCAATTTGAAATAAAGCCAATCAATAACATCATAGGGATTTATTATCATGAAGAATCACGTGTAGCCTTGTCAAATCACAAATGGATTCTTCTAGTTCATAGAAATCTCTCCGCTCTAGAACAAGCTTTCGCTACCAATGACAGAATTCTCGATGCACTAACTTTATCACTAAAAACTAACGTCCACCCAACCAACATATTCTGTGCTGACGTTCAATCACAACTTACTTAACCAAATCTCAAACTCTGTCAAAAACAATTTCACTGAAATCCACATGGACAACCGAAGGTACAAACGTGGACTAATCGATGGCGCCGGATCAATTTTCAAAGCCATAACTGGTAACTTAGACGCCGTCGACGGCGAGTACTTTACCAACAGTATAAATAGTTTAAACAAAGGACAATTGCAGATCGAAAACCTTTTGAAAAACCAAATCAGTGTAACTACCTCAGTTATAAAGAACTTTAATCAGACTATCCAACACATTCAAATCGACGAGAAAATATTTGACGAAAATATTCGAAAAATGGAAAATATTATTCGTAAAGTAAACGACAAAATGGCGTATATGGAAACAAAACTTTCATTTCTAGAAATGACGGAAAAACTAATGGAAAATTATCTCTTTCTAGAAGACAACTTAAATGATGTTCTTAATTCCATAACTTTTGTACGTCTAAAAATTTTCCATACCTCAATTTTAACTCGTGAAAAATAATTTACCTTTGCCCGTCAAATATTCAAGTATTGGAGGATACTTAGAAATAACAGAATTAGAAGCTTTTCAAACAGATTCCGACCTTGTATTTATACTCAAAATTCCACTTACTGAACAGCAATCATTTACTGCTCTCCGCTTATACACAATCCCCATTTATGATAAATAAATATATAGCAAAGAACAAAGATTCCTTACTGAATATTCCGATAAAAGACCTATGCCTATCCGATAGACTCAAATGCTTTGTGCGAGGCCGAACTTTTAAGAAATTTTAAAAAAGTGCCGGACAATTGTCACAGTGCCGTGATTTCTGCTCAAGGGTACCACGTTCAACACCAACGTGTGGTTAATTATGGTTACCGAGCCTCTCAGTATTACCATCACCTGTACCGACATCAATACAAAATCCTTAACACTCAATGTTAACTCTTTATTAAAACTTCAAAAAGATTGCAGTGCTTTCATTGGACACCCTTGACAACAATCAACCAGTTCTTATCCCTTTCAACTACTGCGATACCAGAAAAAACTGTCGTTGCCGAACTCAAAACTTTGAAGCTCCATGAATTGAATTTCCAGGAGTTAAACGTCGCAAACCACAAACTCAACGACTATTCAAAGGACCTAGACGAATTATTAAATCAGCCATTGGTCAAAAAGAACATTTCTTGGTTCACCTACGTGACAATATTTTCCATTATAACAATTGTCGCTATATTTGTCCTACAAACGCTTTGGAGTAAACACAGTACAACCAGTGAAAATCCATCACCCACAACTAGAATTTCAAAATTGTTGCCAAGATTGAGACCAAACCTCCGGCAGAACGAAACTGAAGACATCGAGCTAAGTACCCCAAAAGAATTTCAAAAATTGTTTTGTAAAACTTATTTATTGCTAAAAAGTATTGTTTTAGGTTTTATTATTAAGTACCTTAATGCTAATTACATTTTTATTTTATACGTTTATACAGCTTACGCTATTTTATTCATTTCTGCTTTTTACAAATGTGATATTTATACAACCCTTATAATTTATTATATTTACAAATTCTGTTTTCAGAGAAGTTCCTGTAAAACATAAACTTTTTCTTTGTGAGGGGCGTTTTTATATACGTCCAAAACAATACTTAGAATATTAATATGACAACACTGTGTAACCGGTCAAATGAGTCGTTCACATGGTGTCATATTACACGATGTAGAAATTCCCAGGAAATACGCAAATTCCCATCGCACGTGTAAAACTGCTGACTGCTGACAATGAAACACGTAGCTTATAAATGCACATGCGATGGCTGTGAGCGTCATTAAGTGTATCGCTTTCATTTATTTCATTTATATTGTTTTAGTAAAGTACCATAACTATCAATTAATTGAATAGTAGAAAAGGAATAGAAATTAGTAGAAGGAAAAGTTTATAGATTAACATATGTAACACATTTAGATTGGAAGAGTTAAGTGATAAAAAAAGATTGAGATATATCCAGCTTCATAATAATATATCAATACAAGGAATAGGAGTCAATAAACATGATTTATTAGATCGGAAGGCGAAAAATAACAGATTTTGAAAGAAAGTTAAAAAGTACAGATTCATCTGACAGAACTAACTTTGAAATGAAATTACAAAGTTAATACTGAATAACAAAAAAAAACCAATTTGATAGAAATGTTTAATAGAAGTAGATTTATGTAATAAGTGGTAACAAATTTATATATATTAAAATTAATTTTTAAAATTTTTATGTAAATAAGTGTCACATTCTTTTGTTTTGATCAGGATATAAGAATAATTTCAAAACTGTCAAAACCCCTGTTGAATTTTGATAGTCGAAGGGTAAACATCGTTCTTTTGCGTGTGTGAAGCCATCAAGTCGCCTATGTGAGTTTTGTATTCAACAAACTTTGTTGTGTGCAAGAAGCGAATTCTCTTGAATTTAAAACTTCATAAATCAAGAAAAAGACAATTTTGGTGAACACGAACGTTTAATACCACAAAACTGTAAAATTGATAAGGTATAAATCACAGAAATTACAAAGTTCCGAATAGTGGTCAGAGTGCTGATTGTAATAGACTATCCAGTGCGAAAAACCAGCAACAGCGCAAATCAGTAATTGTAATGGAGCGGTACTGACAAGATGAGAACAGAATACATTTGTATCGAGCGGCGAGACGACCTGGAAAAGAAAATGATTCAGAAGCAGTGGAGTTAAAAAGGACAATTCGTAATAGATAAGGTACTTATGAACAAAAATAATCTGTGTAAAAATAATAAAAGAACATGTGTATTATTTTATTAGAATTAGATTTTTGTATAGTGTTTACTTATGGATTGAGTAAATAAATTGACTCCACACAAAGAAAACAAAAATAATTTATAGAGTAGGTAATTTTTAAAGTATGTTATTAATAATTAAAAGAGTTCATGTTAATTTGTTCTAACTGTTTCATTTTCACATATAAATAAAGAATAGTAAAACTTTAATTTCCAAATTTATCCCGACTTGACCATACAATGTATGGTATCACACTCCCTCTAAGGCACGCTATGAGTGCCTTTAGGGGAAAATTCACTAAACCCCAGTTATCCTAGATATCAAAAGGGTATAGCTCTGTGGGACGCCTTGCCAGGTTTTCAGGCCCGTGGTTGGAGTCGTGGCGGCAGTTTCCCATGAATTTCCTGACCGTCCGGGCCGTTCCTAACGGGACGGCTTTTTGCATCTGTTTGTAAAGATGTTCTTCCAGACCGAGGTATTTTAAATTGTTTAATAGTTGTTTTGGGACTAGTCCTGTCGTTGACATAACAATTGGTACAGTTCGTGTGTTGTTCATGTTGAAATTCCAAATCTCTATATTTGGTAATATTCTCAGTTTGCTTGATGTTTATATTATTGTTGTTAGGAATTGCTATGTCAATTAAAGTTGTTTTCCGAGAGACCAAAACTATATCTGGTCTATTGTGAGCAACTGTCCGATCGGTCTGTATCGTGCGGTCCCAGTACAGCTTGTAGTTGTTATTTTCTAAAACAGATTCTGGTTTGTATTTATAGTATGGTAATCTTACCGACTGTGATAATTCATGTTTCAGTGCTAGTTCCTGGTGAAGTATTTTTGCCACAGCATCGTGTCGTTCTTTGTATTCAGTTGCAGCGAACGCCTGACAACCTCCTGTGATATGCTGGATAGACTCAGATGTTTGGCAACCGTACCTGCATCTATCGTTGTTAATAGAAGGGTCTTTAACGATGTACTTTAGGTAGTTCTTAGTTGGAATTACTTGATCTTGGATTGCCAATATAAAGCCTTCCGTTTCAGGGAACATATGACCAGAGATCAACCAGTAGTTCGACGCTGCACTGTAGACCTAATCTTGGTTGACGTCATTCATTTGTCTTCCATGAAGGGGCTTCTCTTTCCATTTCAGCAGTTTCTGATCTGTGGTCTGGTGGTGTAATTGGACATCTTGTTGTGTCAGTCGCAGTGGTGTTGAGTCATCAACCAGGCACATGACTCTGTGTAGATCGGAAAATTCTGCGAGTTTCTGGAAATGACTACGCAAAATGGAAATTTGTTGATCTAATAGTTTGCTTAGATCTGTCAATCATTTTCCTCCTTCATACCGTAGCAAAGTTGTACGTTCGACAGAGCTCTTTGGGTACTGAGCACGCGTAGGTGTTAATAGCCTGAAGCAGATTTTTACTGTTTAATTTAGTTTTCAACAGTAGTCTTACCCTTCTATAAAACTCTGTTGTTAGGTCTTTTTTCATAGTCATGTGATCAATACGTTGAGCCTGCTTTATTCCAAGGTATTTATAAGTATGACCTTCCCCCATAGATTCAATTGAGGTTCCATCTCCCATTTCGAAGTGCCCCTGCTGTATTTTGCCTTTAACTATATTAATAATTCGGCATTTGTCTAAGCCAAATTTCATATGGATGTCACTAGAGAACCCTTCTACTATTTTAAGCATAGTCGAGTTCAGTTTGTTTGAGACAGGGTTCATGGCAACGCAGAACCTCAGCGGACTAAGAGAGTCCCCCTGGAATATACCCCTTTTGATTGGAATGGGGTCAGTTTGTATCGAACAGTTGGCTTCATTCAGTGAGATTTTGGTTTGCCAGGTGGACATGGCATATGCTAAAAAGTTAATAATACAATTATTTACTTTATAGAGTTTCAGTACCTTAATGAGCCAATCATGTGGAACTGAATCAAAGGCCTTTTTGTAGTCCACATATGCCATGTAGAGATTTCGCAGTTTGACGTGGGCTTGATTGCAGACAACGGAATCAATTATCAGTTGTTCTTTGCAACCCATTGAATTTTTCGCGCATCCCTTTTGTTGTTGAGTAATTATGTTGTTCAGCTCACAATGTTTGAAAATGCGATGATTAATGCACGATGTTATGAGTTTGTATAAGGTTGGAAGGCAAGTGATTGGTCGGTACTTTGCTGGGTCCTGTGCACATAGGTTATCCTTTGGTAAGAGGTATGTAGCACCATGCGTAAGGAAACTAGGCATCTTGTGTGGGTGGGAATTACGTCATTTATAAGAGCTTTTAGTGTTTCGTGGGTTGCGTACAGTTTCTTTATCCAGTAATTGTACACCATCTGGTCTTGGTGCTTTCCAGTTATGGAGGTGCTTCATTATGTTGGATGTGTCTTCCGTTGTAAATGGTTGGTGTTGCATGGCATCACAGTTCTGAAATGCAGCCTCCTCCTCATTAATCCAGCGGGCTCTGGAGTTATAGGAGATTGTTGTGGAAAGCTGTGTTTTCCAGAATTCATCGATGTCTGTTTTACTGGGGTAACTAGGGGCTAGAATATTATTGGTGTTATTAAGTTTTCTATAAAAACCCTTTTTCTGATTGTCGGAAAAGTGTGTTGTCTAGTTTCCGTTGGTTACTGGTTTTGTACCTTCTAAATCAGCTTGTGTAGACGGAGAGCTTTTGTCGTAGACTGTCCAGGCACTGCTGAGATGTGATGTTTTCTCCATCCCACTGGGGAGTGTATTAGGTTATTGTCCATGATAGTATTGAGAAGCCTTTCTATGCTGTTGTTCCTGACTCCTCGTTGGTATTCGGTCAGTCTTCCAATGTCTTTCCAAAGAGAACTGATTTTCGCTTCAAGTCGTCTTTGCCAAGGTGGTATTCGAGGTGCTTGTCTAAATTGGGGAGGGTCTTGCTTTGGTCATACTGCGACCCCAAGTGTTCTGCAGATGGAAGTTCCAGCACAGTAGATAATTGTGTGTAGCGAGTCTAACGTATTAGCACCTAAAACATAGTTTGGCAAGATAAATTTGTTCATAGCCTGCAAGACGATACCCAATTTCTTAGAAGATCTGAGTTTGGGAAGAGCTGGTCTAGTCAGTGGATCTGTTTCACTATACTCTATAAGAGCTCCCTCCATTTCTGCTTGGATCTTCTCAAGCAGCTCAGCGTTGATTGACTGTTCTTGTTGTAGTTCTTGAGTCTCGTCCGCTCTTTGTGCCAAAATTGTTTCAGGCTCTGGATCGATTGTATTTCGACCAAATAGTTCGCGCTCCACTTCGCTCTTTATTCTGTCCAGTTGTTCAGGCGAAATAAGGCCATTTCTCAAGATAACACGATATTGATCTGCGACTCTCTGTTCAGTAACTTGAAGTTCTGGATACTCACTCTTGATGGAGTATTCGGCGATATCCAGTCTTGTCCTGGCCAAATTTATTATTATTATTATTATTATTAAAGTAAATTAAAAAGAGCATAGAAAGCTAAATAATTATTGATTAAAATTTAAATTTGATATAAATAAGATAAAAAAGGTAAGTGCAAAATATAAATGTTTATCTATTTTTAACGCCCAGAACTCAACCTGAGATAGAGAGTTGTTAATAATTAAATAAAAACTTTTGGTAAAACGATAAGCAATTGGTAAAACCATAACAAAATGGCGACCAAACGTGGAGCTCAGAAAAACTTTGGGAGGACCATAATAAAAATGGTCAACCAACGTTAGGGGCTTTTAAAATTTCTTACAATATCAATAATCAATAAATTTTAGCCAGCAAAATAGTGCTTTAGAAATTTTGTTTACAAAAATTTTAATTAAAACACTTTTAAAGGAAAATTTATATAGGGGAAGGTTTTATTTTGAGATTAAAGGGTTGTCAATTAAAAAGTTGTATTAATAAAAAGATTTTTTATAAGAAAAGTTATCAAAGGTAAGTCTTATAAATACTGTTTTAAATTTTTTTTGAACATTATAAAATAAAGTAAAAACAAAATGCCTAAAAAGAGACGGACAAAGGACATCAAAGAAACAGAACAGGACAGAGTAGAAGAAGATGAGGAAGCTCAAATAGAGACCATGGCAGAGTCAGTTCAGGAGATGGAAATGGAAGTGGCAATGGGAGAAGAGCAAGAGCCTAATCCAGATATAGGACAAAAACAAGATATGGATAATAAAATTATTAAATACAATGAAGAAATTAAGAGAATTAATGTAGTGATGATTAAGACTACAAATAATTTGAAAGATGATATTATTAGAATTAATGAAGAAGGAAACAAAAATATAGATAATATCAGAAAAAATATAAAGCAAGTAGAAGAAAAATTCGAGAGGAAACAGCAAGATATGAATACAAAATTAATAAATGGATTGGAGATTGAAAGAGCTGAGAGAATGGTACAAATGGAAACATTAGAAAACAATGATCATAAAAAGCTGAATGAAGTTGAAGATAAAATAAAAGATAATGAACAGCAAGTGAAGAATATTGATGACAGATGGAGAGACACTATAATGAATTGCAACGAGGTGTTAGAGAGAAAATTAATTGAAAACGACAATATAGTTAAAAGAAAATATGAAGAAATGGAGAAAAATATTGAAGGAAGAAGGGACATCATAGTAATAGAAAGAAATTATGGAACAATGGATATAGGTATTAAATTTGATGGAAACATATCCAAATTGCATCCAAGTTCATTTATCCAAATAATGAAAGATCAAGTGCAATATGTGAAAAACATAAAAGAAATCAAGTTAAGGATAAGACAATGTTTAACAGATGAAGCTTATAATTGGTTTGAAGCATTTCAAAGACGCATGAATACATTGGAGGAAATAGAAGCAGAATTCCTTAACACATTTTGGGGACAAGAAGCACAAGCCGAATATAGAGAAAAATTATTCTATGAGAAGTATGATCCAAAGAAAGGGAATATGGTAAATTATGCTTTTCAATATATTATACCAGCACAATATTTAGAACCAAAGTTGATGGAAAAGGATATTGCTTTATATATTGCCAGACATTTTGATAAAGATACACACCGAATTGTGAGAGCACAAAATATTAAAACTATGCAGAATTTACTGAATGTTTAAATTCAATTCAAAGACAATAAATGTGTTAGAGATTGAAGCCAATACCAATAACAACCGACAACCAAATTATAATCACAATAACAAGGTATACAATATAAATAATGAGAGAGGATATGGTAATTATAATAACAATAGACAAAGGAATAATGGTAAATATAACAGGAATGGAAATGATAATTATAATGGAAACAGAAATAGATGGGAAAATGAAAACAATAGGAACCAAAGACAATATAATGAAAATAGATATAACAAATAATTGGAATAATCAAAATTATGGAAGACCAAATGCCAATAATGATAGTAATGAAAGAATTAATTCAAGTAGCCAGAGAATAAATAGCTTAAGAAGAAGAGGAAGTGATGGAAATATAAGAAGAGAAATAAATAGGAATGAGAATCAATCAAGACCAAGACAAAGAAGTTTAAGTCAACATAGAAATCAACAAAGTCAAGGGGAATATAGAAGTGTTAGCCATGATAGAGAAGCACAGCATGAAGAAAGAACTGTTATACAACAAGAACAACCAAATTCTTAATTGCGCACGAAACCATAGGTAATAATGTAAATAGTAGTTACAGGTGTAAAAATAAATTAATAGATGGTAAAAACAATTTGAGCTGTATATATCAACATCCCAGAGAAATAATAAATCTAGACGAAGCCGAAAATTTTGAAAAGGAAGGAAATGAGTTGATTTTTATAAAAGGATGTATAAATGGAAAAGAAGTTAAGCTACTAATTGACACTGGATCAGAAGGAAGTTTGCTAAAGGAAGAAGTAGTGGAAAAGTTAAACTTGGATGAAACTAGCAATATTAAAATCAAGAAAATAACAATATTATCTGCCAACAATAAAAATTTTTTTGAAACAAATAGAATGATAAGAACTAAAGTTAAAATCGGAAATGTAGAATTGGACATGGAATTCTTAGTGGTGAAAAGTATTCAATATCAAGGCATTGTAGGAATGGACATACTTCGGAAATACTCAGCAGAGATATTAATTAATAAAGGAATTATCAGCATGCAGGGAAGAAAGATTGAGTTTGAAAGAGAAAAAGAGGATGAAATTGAAAATGGAAAGCTCAAAAATAATGCCATAAATGGTAAATATGTAAATGAAGAAGGGAAGTATAAATATGATAATAAGGAGCAAGGAAAAGGAATATAAGAATAGAATAAATTAATTATGAATCAATAGAATGTCCTGCAGAAGAGAAATTCTAGATTATACAATTATTGAAGAATTACAAGGAATTAATATCTGAAGAAAATCGTATTGCCGAAAGATATGTGCATAAAATACAAGTAAAAGACATTAAATATTTTAAAACCAAGACCTATCCGATACCATATAATTATAGAAGGAAAATTAAAGAAGAGATTCAAAAGATGTTGGAGGCAGATATTATTGAGACATCAACATCAAGCTACATCAATCCAGTTGTCATAGTCAAAAAAAGTAATGGAGATTTACCTATATGTTTAGACGCCCGAACCATCAATAAATTTTGCATTCCACAGTATGAAGCTCCAGTAACGATAGATTTAATATTGAGTAGCATTACAAATACTAAAATATTCACTAAAATTGATTTGAAGCATTCTTTTTGGCTCATTCCACTGGAAGAAGATTCTAGATATTACACTGGCTTTCAAATAGATGGTGTTATCTACAGGTTCAAAGTTGTGCCCTATGGGATTCAAAAAGCGTGCGCCTCATTGAGTAGAGCTCTACACCAAGTGTTAGACAAATTTGATTTTGAGTGTCAATTTTAGAGTTTTCGAGTTATTTCTAGATTATTTTTTTGTCCTCCCAGCGATTGATGTATTGAAATGAAATGCTTTACGTTACTCGCCAAGGACGGAATAGATAATTTATAACACTGGTTTCCTTTTAATTCTGATCGTTCCGGTCAGAAACATCCTCTCCATGGTAAGGAGCGAGTCAATCTAAATGGACCTCCTTCAACTTAGCCCTGAGGTATCGACGGATACGGTAGACGACGTCATTAATCCTTTTGACCACCTCGTATTGACCATCCTAGGCAGGCGTAAGCTTTGGAGATCTACCCTTGCTCCGTATAGCCAGACTTTGTCCCTCTCTTGCAACCCGACTGAATTAGCTTTGAGGTCATATCATTTCTTCATCTGGTCACTGCGTTCGGGCTAATTCGTGTATTGCCAGCATGTTATGTTGGAGCTGGTCGGCATAATCGTTGATGGCTTAGGAAGGGAGAGCGAAAAGCCAAGTCACAGGGTAATCGCAGCTTTTTTCCGAATAGGACCCTGGCTGGAGTTAGGCCAGGCTATTATGGACGGCCGAGCGATATACCAACAGGATTAGATGAATATGCTCATTCCAATCAGGTCTTGTTCCAAGGTCCTGTTGAATCTTTCCACCATTCCGTCTGACTGTGGGTTTCCCGTTCCCGTTTCCTTGATCCCCAACATCTTACAGACCTTCTGGAATATATTCGATTCGAAGTTACGCCCCTGGTATGAATGAAGTTCCAACGGGACGCAAAAACTGCTGAATAGCTGTTCTACCAGCACTGTCGCTACCGTGGCTGCCTCTTGATTGAGAACCGCATATGCCTCAGGCCATTTACTGAAGTAATCCATTGCGACCAAAATGTATTTGCTCTCCCTCACACTCTCGGGCAATTGACCGGCGACATCGATGGCAATTCTCTCAAAGGGGACGCCCATATTGTACTGCTGCATTCTGTCCTTGGTCCGGGTTTTCGGGCCCTTACCGGCTGCACAGGTGTCACATTTCCGACACCAAGCTATGACGTCTTCGAAGTAATTTATCCAGTAGTACCGCTGGCGAAGTTTGTTTAGGATTTTATTCATACCTAGATGATCCCCGATAATCCCATCATGTACTTCGGTCAGGATGGCTGGTACCTTTTTCTTTGGAACTACCAGCTGGGACTTGGTTTCTCGACCGTCAATGCTTTCCCAATTTCGCTTGAGCTTACCATTCTCTACTCTTAGAGAGTACCATTGGGTCCATAAGGATTTCACGACGCCCGAGTATCTAGCTACTACGTCCCATCGTGGTTTGGGTGCCCTTCTCTTTTTGAGCGACAAGATGCACTGTTCCGTTCTCCAGTCTTCAGTGACCTGCACTAAGATCTTTCTGATGGAGATATCTTTTCGCTGTTCGGTCTTCAGACAATGTCCGCATTCTACTCTACAGGGTCTTCTTGATAGGGCATCGACATTATTGTGCAAACGGCCGGCACGATGTTCCACCTTGAAATCGTATTGTTGTAATTGCTTCATCCACCTGTCCAGTTATCCTTCCGGTGTCTTCATGACCAGTAGCCATTTGACGGCGGCATGATCTGTTCGGATTAAGAAATGACGACCATAGAGAGGTATTTGTGGAAATGGTCTACAGCCCTTATTATTGCAATAAGTTATTTTCTGGTGACGCAATAATTTCTTTCCGGTTTCGAGAATTCACGGCTGTAGTACTCGATCACCCTCTCTTCACCATCTTGCACCTGGGATAGGACGGCCCCCAAACCTATGTTGCTAGCGTCGGTGTCTAAAATGAACTTGCCGGACTGTATGGGAAATGCTAGAAATGGGCTGGAACATAGTGCTGCTTTCAGTCTCTGAATGATATTTCGCAATCATGATTCCAACTGAAGGTCTCTTTCTCAGTGGTCTGCCGATGTAAAAGCGCGGCAATGGTGACAAATCCCTCAACAAATCGCCTGTAGTAGGAACATAGGCCCAAGAAGCTTCGGAGTTCATGCTTGTCTCTTGGGACTGGCCAATCACGGATGGCTTCTATCTTGTCCTCGTTGGTGCGGATTCCTGACTCGGAAAGAACGTGACTCAAAAACTCTATTTTTTTTGGAACATGGAACACTTCTTTGGATTGAGTCTCAGGTTGGCGTTATTAATTCTGGATTTCTGGTTTTACCTATGACCAGAATGTCGCCGTGGTATACTAAGCACGTTCTCCATGTTAACCCGCTCAGGACATACTCCATTACCCTCTCGAATCTTGCGGGTGCACCCAAAGGGCATGACTGTAAACTGAAACAGCCCTCTACTAGTGGAGAACACTGTCTTCTCTCTGTCGTTGTCATGTAGATCAACCTGCCAATATCCACTCTTTAGGTCTAGTGTGGAGAACCAACGGGAGCCTGCTAGTGTGGTCAAAGTGTCATCAATTCAGGGTAGTGGATATCTGTCTTTCTTCGTGACGTCATTTAGCTGGCTGCAATCCATGCAAAATCGGGTGGTTCCATCCTTGTTTTTAACTAGCACGACAGGAGCAATGTGGTCCGGATGATAACTGTTTTGTCGAAGGATATGTTGAAGATTATTAAGTTCGAAACGTCGAGTATTTAATAAATTCAGACGCGGTTCTCACCCGGAACCTAGCTTAGTTCATATTAATGACCGCGGAAGCCTCTCAGAACATTTCATTCGCCTCTACGGGGAGGATTTCTTCCAACTCACTAAAACATACAGCAAACTTCTTATTCGAAAATCTCTGCTTCTTTGTGATCTTGTTTTTCTCAAATCTGGTAGAACTTATAACGCCATTCCAAATACTTTCAAACTAATATATCACACCTCTTCACGTTCAGTTTCCAGTATTCTTAACAAAGCAAGTTTGGCCCTGTTACGAAATTCCATCCATTCAATTAGATATCAACTTGATAAAACCAACTGAAATTGTATCACTGTTATTCGTCATTACATACTTTCAATCCTCATCCAATTCTGTGGGACAATTTTGATCGCATTTCGAGCGATGAGGCCGAACACCCAAAAGAAAACTGTCACTCAAAAACTTAAGCTAAAACGACTTATTACAAGACCGTCCATAATTTTTCTGACTTCCCCTTAGACTCTACCAGTTTACACGTCCTATCCAAAGTTTTCAATTTCACAGTGACGCCGAAAACTATCCCAACTGAAAGAATCATTTCTCAAGTTGAGGTAGCTTTGGTTGAATTAACAGATATTGAGGCTGAAGATACTCGTCAAGACATTGCCAGAGTACTCCGCACATCAAAGCTATCAAAATCAAACCTAACTTCTAACGAAAGACATGCACTAAAACAACTACGTAACAACGATGACATAACTATTCTTCCTGCCGATAAAGGAAACGCGACTGTTCTTCTCAATACTAAGAACTATGTTCACAAGATGACTTCCCTACTTCACACTGCAGACTACGAAATAATTAACAATAATCCTACTACTTACTTAGAGAAAAAGACTAAGGAAATCATCAACAGGACACAACTTCCTCTTGATGTCAAAAAGATCATCATTCCTCATGAAAAGTCTTCTAAAATTCCGAAAATTTACGGACTACACAAAATTCATCAGCCGGACATTCCTCTTAGGCCCATTGTCAGTTCGGTACAATCCCCGACCCAGGAATTAGCCCGATACTTAGCCAAAACCTTTCAACCTCTAGCCGAGCAAGCATCCTCGTACGTAAAGAACTCTTTTTTCTTCCTAGATTTGTTAAGGGCTTATAGCATTTCAGAAAATGATATCCTAGTTAGCTTCGATGTTGTATCTCTTTTCACCAATGTCCCCATTTCAGAAACGTTAGATATTCTAAAAACAAAACACAATATCTCTTCCGACATCATCAAACTTGTACAACACTGTTCTTCTAACACGTATTTTTCATTTCAAGACACTCTGTTCAAACAAGTCCGTGGGGCCCCCATGGGTTCACCTCTTTCTCCAGTGCTTGCCAACATTTTCATGGAACAAATAGAAACCCAGGCCCTAAACTCGTCTAATTTGAAACCTTCCTGTTGGCTTAGAAATGTAGATAACACTTTTGTCATTTAGCCTCATGGCAGAAATTCATTAGACTTCTTTTTACAACACCTCAATGGTATACATTCTAATATACAATTTACAATGGAAATCGAGTCCAATTCTTCTCTCCCGTTTCTTTATGTCCTCATAACAAAAACCAACAATGACAGATTCTCACATACCGTCTTTAGAAAACCAACCCATACCAATCGATACTTAAATGCCCAATCACACCACGACCCTGCCCAATTGAGTTCTGTAATGAAATCTCTGACTCTTAGATCTATTCGTTTAACAGATATTGACAATAGACAAAACGAACTAATAATCTTCAACAAATTCTTCGACAAAACGGTTATCATCCGGACCACATTGCTCGTATAATTCATCAATTTTAACAACCCCCAATCACACCAACCCCGTCAGAAACAGAGCAACAACATGGAAAAGCCGTCCTCCCGTACATTCGAGGAGTCACTGACAAAATAGCACGGATTTTACACCGACATCAAATAAAGACTGCCTTCAACTCTACTCAAACTATAGGCAACTTAACCGGTAACCCCAAAGACAAAGTACCTAACGAGGATCGAGGAGTTTACGAAATTTCATGTCGCGATTGCCCACAAAGCTACATCGGTCGTACTAATAGGCGCTTTAACCATCGATTATATGAACACTCTCTGTCAGTTCGTAAAAAAGATCCGACTTCAGCTCTCGCCCATCACCATATCCAAACAGGGCACTCTATCAACTTCGAGGACAGTAGGACTATCATATCTCTCAATTCTCGTAGGGCATCCATTATTCGCGAAGCCATCGAAATAGAGAAAAGACCTCTCTGTCTAAATAGACGCGATGACAGCACTTGCCTTCCCACAGTTGGGTTCTCCGTAATTGCCAGATTAAACAAACCAGACAAGCCCACCAACACCCAACCAATCACCTCACAGCCCCTTCATAGCGCGACATCCCCTCCTAACCGACCGATAACTATAATTAAAAGAAACGTAACTTAAACTTAACATTGACGCCATCTTACCAACACAAGAAATTAACAGAGTACAACTTCCAAACGCACTCGTACACATTAACGCAAATGGTGAATTTCTAACTTCCACATCAACGCTAACGCGATGCCCAAAAAGTAAATTTTTCCGATTTAAAACTGGAATCACTCTACAAAACTCACCCTCTTCGGAATTTCAATACAGATGACTATCCTGATTCCCAGTACATAGACAGAAACTCCACGATTAGACAACAAATTAGAACTGAACATCTAAATGACGAAGAATACAAATAACTAATCTTTGTTTGGAATTTCAAGACAGTTTCTATCTTGAAGGTGACGACTTGACTTTCACTAACGAGGTTAAAAATTCGATTGATACGAATAAAGCAAAGCCCGTTTTCACTAAATCGTATAGATATCCTCAAGCTCATAAAGACGAAGTGAAAACCCAAATTGGAAAAATGCTTGAACAAGGCTTCATTAGGCACTCCTCATCTCCTTGGTCCTTCACGCACGGGTCGTCCCCACGAAGCTTGATCCTTCTGGCAAACAAAAGTGGCGACTATAGACTATAGAATATCGATTACAGGAAATTAAATGAACTGACGGTAGACGATAAATATCCTCTGCCCAATATCTTCGATCTACTCGACCAACTCGGAAATTGTCATGGGTCATTCTTCTGGGTATACAGAATGAACGTTGTCTTGTCTACATAGATTTTATCATCGTCTACTCTCCGACGATCCATGAATATATTCCCCGGTTGAAAGAAGTTTTTAAACGACTTCGGATGTCCCCCCTAAAAATTCAACCTGAGAAGTGCGAATTTCTTCGTAAAGAAGTGGCTTATCTTAGCCATCTTATCACACAAGAAGGTGTAAAACCAAACTATTTAAAGGTTGAATGTTTTCAGAACTTTCCACAACCCCAAACTCCAAAAGACATCAAATCTTTTCTTGATCTTGCTGGGTATTAGAGACGTTTCATACCAAATTTTGCGAAGATCTGTAACCCTCTGACTAAACTACTCCAAATTCATCTTTGACGCAGATTGCAAGTCTTCCCTCGATGAACTGAAGCAAGCCCTTGCAACTGACCCTATCCTGATATATCCAAACTTTGAAGAACCCTTCCGGCTCACTACTGATGCTAGTGCTTTTACTATTGGAGCGGTTCTTTCTCAAGGCCCTGTGGGAAAAGATCTCCCTATTGCACACGCTTCTCGTACCCTCTGTGCTGCAGAGGCACGATATTCCACCATCGAACGAGAATTGTTGGCCATAGTTTGGGCTGTTAAGCACTACAGGTCTTTTCTTTTTGAGAGAAGGTTTACATTGATCTGTGATCACCGTCCGCTCTTTTTGATCAAAGATCCTGGCAGTCGTCTAGCCAGATGGCGCCTTAAGCTAGAGGAACACAATTATAAAGGTGAGTACAAGCCCGGCAAAGTAAACCAAAACGCAGATGGTCTTTCTCGCATCAAAATCAACCATTTCATTTCTAAAATCAAATTTTATGGTAACAACGAAACTGACTCCGAACAACATGACGAAAGAATTACCGCTGAGTTTAATCGATTTGTTCAACTCTACAAAACTGAGTCAATAATCGATTACACAAATTGAAATATCTTATTCTTAACTTCTAGACAAGTCCCACAAACGCATAGTTAAGTTATTTTGGCAAAACAAAACTAATGACTTAAACCACAAAATTATTGAAGACTTTTTCGAAGTAGAACCAAGTTTCAGTAACGACACTCTTAACATCTTAGCTAGTAAAACTGCGGCTAAAATAACATACATCATGGAATTAATGAAACCATTTGACGTATTAAGGAAAAGTATAATTGGACTGGACTAATCAAAGGTGTAGAGCAATTCATTAAGTCTTGCGAAACCTGCCAGAAGGTAAAGTTTTGGAGGAAAAGTGCTTCTTTTGTTATCACTGAAACTCCATAAACACTCTTTGAACGTATCAATATGGATATTTTCGAGTACCCAACGAGGAAATATGCACTTACCAAATTTAATCAAACATACCCTATTAGTGACAAAACAGCTAAAACAGTCATAAACACCCTCTTAATATTTTTCCAACATTACGGAACACCTCTTGGCATCCATTGCGACTATAGAAGTGAATTTGACAATACTCTCTCTAATAAGGGACTATATGACATTAAGTTATCCTTTTGAAACGTCGACCATCCCGATTCAAACAGATCTATCGAAAGGTTTCACGCGACTTTAGCGGAAATGATAAGGGCAAATACAGCTGAACATCCGAACGAACATCCATTCAACGTCCTCCCTTACGCATTTATCTGCTACAGCAATACTAAAAACAAGACTACTGGTTTTACGCCCTACGAACTAATTTTTAGCCACACTTCTGGTAGGCCTCCAGAAATGCTCTACAATTAGGAAAAACTTATTTCGAAATACGTGAGAGACCTAAATAACAGAATAGAGTATTATTACAGACTCTCCAGTGCTAAAACTCAACGAGAAAAAGAAAAATTTAAAGTGCGATTTGACCAACACCTTTCTAATAAACAACCCAAATACCAAGTAGGCGACAAAGTCTATGTAAAAGAGTTCAAAATCAAAAACAAACCTGAAAACAAATTCAACGGCCCCTTTGAAATTACCGCAATACGAAAGAACTTTGTCACCCTCATAAATTTGCAAACAAACCAAATAATTAAAGTCAACTTTGACAGGCTAAAACCTTATTTTGAATAAATCCATTCTTTTCAGATTCTCTGGACTGTTTTCAGTCGTAAACTTTGAACACTATTCCATTACACCGGTTAATAATACTATAGGAGTTTTCTTCCATGAAGAAGGAACCCTTAATGAGAAATGAACACTCCTTGCTTACAAAGATCTAAGCCCCTTTCGAGACGCTATTTCAAACAACGACAATATACTGAACAGACTTTTAGATACTATTAACGTCAACAAAGCTAACATTAAAATCTTCAAATCAAAAGTACAGACTCACATAAGCCTCCTGAAACAAATATCTAAATCTGTTAACTTCAAATATACAGAAATTTTTGCTGCACTGACACTAAAGTACCAACAGAAAAAAATGCGGACTCATTAACGGACTGGGATCAATTTCGTAAGCTATTTCCGGTAACTTAATGCAACAGACGGAGAATACTTTAGTGACTATAAATAAAATTACTAAAGACCAACATCAAATTGAAAACTTCGCTATTGTACGCATCTTTCGAAGACCTGAGTGACTGTAACCCATTATCTAAATAACATAAGATCTGTTCTAAAAATATTCTACACACCATAGACAAAGAAGCCCTTTGTGAGAGAAAGCTTCTTAGACAACCAGCATCACGTCTACCAACTTGTAAACTTGTAATATTATATGCCGAAGAGTATAATATTCAAGAGATTAACCTGAACCTTTGGCTAATCTCGATTTCCGGACAGTTGCCCATCAAAATCAAGTGCAAGGGAGAAGATGTCGTTACCCAATCCATATCGACAAATTCTCTATTGACCATCCAACCTAGTTGCAATGCCTTCATCGGTAGTACCAGGGTCCATGCCAGAAGGACCACCAATAACTTTGAGAACATCACATTTGAAAGTCATCCAGTCATCATCCCCTACAACTGATGCGACAACCTGCCAATTATCAGTCATCTTCCAAAGTTGAGACCCATGAAACCACAGGAACTAGATGCCAGAGACCTGAATATCGCCAACCATAAGCTTAGCCAATACTCCAGGGAATTGGAAAAGCTAATAGACCAACGATTTATGGAGAAGCACACATCCTAGTTCACTACCTTGACATTCACGTTAACAGTAATTGTGGTTGCCCTTCCTGCTACCAATATAATCAGGAAGAAGTTCCGAAAGTCCACTACGACCAGCTCTGCTGCCGATCCAGTACCACCACCAGGACAATCAACCATGAAGCCCAGGGTAAAGCTCCACAGCCTCCTCAATCCTGTCGAGGATATTGCACTGCAGAACCTCCCTTAAAAGTCGATGCTGAAGCATCAACTTTTTTATATGGATGGAAGTTGTTGTATAAGTTATACCATCGACTTAAGTGAAACCATCTAGCAACAGTTCCCAGCTTAGTCAGCATACACGTTTCGTCTCAGGTTACCTTCGACGATGTACATCCGTGAGAACAGCAAATGCTGCGACAGCTTAGTCAGCATACTTAAGTTATAAATTATTCAATTGCCTTATGTCTGTATTCATTATTACTTACAGTTCTGTCTAGTTAGTTTAAAACATAATTTTGTCTAATTTAATAATATTGTTACTATCTGGAATAATTTTAGTGTCCAGGAATGGAATACTAGATTCATCATCCTCTTCTTGTAATGTATAATGGATATGGTCATTATAGTTGTTAAACACTTGCAAAAGCACATTACTTGATCCAATGGGGATGGCACATATAATATCATCAACGTATTTTTTGAAAAATGGTATATTAAAAGACAATTTAGGGAGACAGTCATTAATGAGATCATCCATAATATATTAGTTCTGGCATGTGAACAAAATTATTACAAAAGAAATTTTTTAGACATGGTATTTATTAACTATTATCCGAATAATATTAATAAAAAACAGATATCCAAAATTTGAATAATATTTATTGCAATCTTTAAGACATCCACAAGAAAAAATCATTTTCAGTATTTAACAATTAAGTTACATAGTAACAATACATTATTCTACTCACCATAGTAATGTTATTTTTTTATTATAACTTCATTTCCAGTTTTGCTATCAATGTCACTCAAAAAAATTTTGTTACATCTAATTTATTAATTTCATAATTCCTATGTTTGTGCTCTTTTTCAAATTACAATCATAATTTACTGTAAGTATTTAAGAAATTATCTCACATATTATAATTATAAATTTTGTTTGTAGTCAAAAGACTGACGAAGAAATTAAAGTATTTCTAAAGCTTTCGCAAATTAAAAGTGTCTTTTACTTCTTTATAAAATCGCTCATAAAAGGCTGCTTCCCGAAACCTTTGTTACATTATATAAATATATATATAATAAACCCAATGGTTTGTCCTTGCTGAATAATACCCTCAGTAAAAACTAACTTCGCACAAAAGTGATTCAAGACGGAACACTCTGCTTGTGCTTTGGCAACACATGGAAATAGTACAGGACACCAGATGGATTGTGAACGAGTTGAGAACTCTAATAAGAAAAAAAATTTTTAAGAAATGGCACACATTTTTGAAGAGGACAACACACTGAACACCAAAAAAGACGTAAATAAGCTCAGTGCCATTTATGCTTACCTATTAGAAATGAAAAAAAAAAACAAAAAACTCAAAAGTTATTTTACAGAATAGCAGTAGTTGAAATCCTAATAATTGTTCAAATTAATTTGGATGTCTACACAGAAACCAAACTGTGATTAATTTCAAATTTATTTTCCGTCTAGTGTTATAATTTTGAATTTTGTACTACTACTACTACTACTACTAATAGTATTCATAATATCTTTGTACCTTGAGAACTGTCACATGAGACACAAACTTGCTTCATAAAATTTGAGATTATGAAGCTGATTGACAGTGACGTGTTCTTTTGGAGGTATAACCTAAATTTTGTTTTAACTTTTTACCTTAGGCCAACAGGATGCATCTCGTGTTCTTGTTTTTTAATTATTGAACAATTGATAACGACCACTTTGGCCACGACGTCTGGTGATCAAAAAAGTGCTAGTTCTAGTGTGCACTTAAACACACAAGTATATTGAGTAATCCATTAAAATTATTTTTTAAATAAATAAACAAAAATTAATGAATATGAAAATTTACAAATTAGTTTTCATTCTACCTAAACCTGGTAACTGCATTGTTTACATCGAAATTTTTATCGGAAAACAGAAAAAATAGGTTTAAGGTCTAGCAATGTGCTTTACAATTAAAAAAGACAAATCCCTACATGAGAATGTGTTCATTACATTTTAAAAAGACTGATTTTATCGTATCAGGAAAATTGGCACTGTTTAACTTCAAACACATGTAAACATGTATATTTTAAATTCAATAAATAATTTTTTTGGGCAGGTGTTATTACACAAAAGATTACTCAAAAAACATGTATTCCATCATGTAATTTGCCAAGCTCTGATAGCAATAGCTTTTAATTTCTCACTGACATATGAAGTTAGAATTACTAACACAACATAATAAAGCAACCACAACGTGTTACATTTTGAGCCCTCTATAGCCTGCCACGAGCATTTAGCCGATACATTTTTTTCCGAACTTGAAACTGATCCTTGAATATCTTGAGATTTTTCTTTTACATGAATTGTTTGTAAACATATTGCAGTAAAAGTCACTGCTTGGATTATCATTATTTTTAACACATTTTATCAAAAGTCCTGCTTGCAGAATCTTTTCTATGTCTCTAATATTATTCTGAGTTGGATTCGTTTATAGAATACATAAATAATTAAAATTCAATGTAAACTTATGGTTAATTCTTTGCTTCCACACTAAAACTAGTAATTTTTTTGACCAGCAGACGTCGTAGCCAAAGTGGTCCGTTGTCAATAGACTAATTTTCACCGTATATTTAAAAGTGTGTGCATCTAAAATTTTTAAAATGTTGATTGTGACTCTGTCTTATAATTTTTAGACGTTTCGACTCCTGCTTTGGAGCCATTATCAAGAGACAAAAAATGAAAAAGAGTTTCAGAGTCTAGATCGAACTCGGGGCCTCAACCTGCCTACTCCCGAGTCGAGTATTAAATAAATTCAGACGCGGTTCTCACCCGGAACCTAGCTTAGTTCATAATAATGACCGCGGAAGCCTCTCAGAATATTGCATTCGCCTCTATGGGGAGGATTTCTACCAACTCACTGAAACATACAGCAAACATCTTATTCGAAAATCTCTGCTTCTTTGTGATCTTGTTTTTCTCAAATCTTGTAGAACTTATAACGTCATTCCAAATACTTTCAGACTAAAACATCACACCTCTTCACGTTCAGTTTCCAGTATTCTTAACAAAGCAAGTTTGGTCCTGTTACGAAATTCCATCCATTCAATTAGATATCAACTTGATCAAACCAACCGAAATTTGTATCACTGTTATTCGTCATTACATACTTTCAATCCTCATCCAATTCTGTGGGACAATTTTGATCGCATTTTGAGCGATAAAGCCGAACACCTGGCTCAAAAACTTAAGCTAACACGACTTATTACAAAACAACAACCCGCTGTTACCTCATCCACTCAGGCGACCGTCCATAACTTTTGTGACTTCCCCTTAGACTCTACCAGTTTACACGTCCTATCCAAAAGTTTCAATTTCACAGTGACGCCGAAAACTATCCCAACTGAAAGAATCATTTCTCAAGTTGAGGTAGATTTGGTTGAACTAACAGATATTGAGGCTGAAGATGCTCGTCAAGATATTGCCAGAATTCTCCGCACATCAAAGCCACCAAAATCAGACCTAACTTCTAATGAAAGACATGAACTAAAACAACTACGTAACAACGATGACATAACTATTCTTCCTGCCGACAAAGGCAACGCGACTGTTCTTCTCAATACTAACGACTATGTTCACAAGATGAATTCCCTACTCCACACTGCAGACTACGAAGTAATTAACAATAATCCTACTACTTACTTAGAGAAAAAGACTAAGGAAATCATCAACAGGACACTCTTGAAGTCAAAAAGATCATCATTCCTCGTGAAAAGTCTTCTAAAATTCCGAAAATTTACGGACTACCCAAAATTCATAAGCCGGACATTCCTCTTAGGCCCATTTTTAGTTCGGTACAATCCCCGACCCAGGAATTAGCCCGTTACTTAGCCAAAACACTTCAACCTCTAGGCGAGCAAGCATCCTCGTATGTAAAGAACTCTTCTTCCTTCCTAGATTTGTTAAGGGCTTATAGAATTTCAGAAAATGACATCCTAGTTGGCTTCGATGTTGTATCTCATTTTACCAATGTCCCCATTTCAGAAACGTTAGATATTCTAAAAACAAAACACAATATCTTTTCCGACATCATCAAACTTGTACAACACTGTTCTTCTAACACATATTTTTCATTTTAAGACACTCTGTTCAAACAAGTCCTCTTTCTCCAATGCTTGCTAACATTTTCATGGAACAAATCGAAACCCAGGCCCTAAACTCGTCTAATTTGAAACCTTCCTGGCTTAGAGATGTAGATGACACTTTTGTCATTTGGCCTCATGGTAGAGGTTCATTAGACTTCTTTCTACAACACCTCAATGGTATACATTCTAATATACGATTTACAATGGAAATCGAGTCCGATTCTTCTCTCCCGTTTCTTGATGTCCTCATAACAAAAACCAACAATGACAGATTCTCACATACCGTCTATAGGAAACCAACCCATACCAATCGATACTTAAATGCCCAATCACACCACCACCCTGTCCAATTAAGTTCTGTAATGAAATCTCTGACTCTTAGATCTATTCGCTTAACAGATATTGACAATAGAAAAAACGAACTTAATAATCTTCAACAAATCCTTCGACAAAACGGTTATCATCCGGATCACATTGCTCGTATAATTCATCAATCTCAACAACCCCCATCACACCAACCCTGTCAGAAACAGACCAACAACATCGAAAACCCGTCCTCCCGTACATTCTAGGAGTCACTGACAAAATAGCACGGATTTTACACCGACATCAAATAAAGACTGCCTTCAACACCACTCAAACTATAGGCAACTTAACCGGTAACCCCAAAGACAAAGTACCTAACGAGGATCGAGGAGTTTACGAAATTTCATGTCGCGATTGCCCACAAAGCTACATCGGTCGTACTAATAAGCGCAATAACCACCATTAACTCTCTGTCAGTTCGTAAAAAAGATCCGACTTCAGCTCTCGAGCATCACCATATCCAAACAGAACACTCTATCAACTTCGAGGACAGTAGGACTATCATATCTCTCAATTCTCTTAAGGCATTCACTATTCGCGAAGCCATCTAAATAGAAAAAAGACCTTTCTGTCTAAATAGACGCGATGACACCACTCGCCTTCCCACAGCTTGGACCTCCGTAATTTGCCAGATTAAACAGACCAGACACGCCCACCAACACACAACTAATCACCGCACAGCCCCTTCATTACGCGACATCCCCTCCTAATCGACCGATAACTATAAATAAAAGAAGCAGCGCAGATTTACCTTCAGTTCAGTTACCTAGTGACTCTTGGGGAGTAGGCAGGTTTCATTTTTTGTCTCTTGATAATGGCTCCAAAGCAGGAGTCGAAACGTCGAGTATTAAATAAATTCAGACGCGGTTCTCACCCGGAACCTAGCTTAGTTCATATATATATATATATATATATATATATATATATATATATATATACAGGGTGTAAATAGTTTGACTGCATATATTTTAGGTGCAGATAGTACCCTCCAAACAAAACAAAAAACTCTTATAACACTATGGTCTAAAGGCCTTAATAAGCAAGAAAATTTGAAATACATGTTTAGTAAATTATTGTCAATGTGGCAACGTCGCGCTAAAAATGAGATTTGCTTGTAGCGTGAATAATAAAATGAGTCACCACAAAAAAATGAACACCTGTTATTTTTTTGTATTAAATAATTTCATAGTTTCGAGTGCCGGTAGATTTATTTAGGTACATAATATTTTATGAAATATTATTTTCAAAAATGTACCCTTTTAATATCTATGTATTGAAATGAATATTTATATTTGGCGATTTATTTTATGCATCAAGTTGAAGAAGGGAGGATACAAAGTTGTTTACATTATGATACAAAAATAATGCGATACAAACTATATTAAACAAAACATTTCTTATATGTAGTTCTTTTATGTGTTAAATTCTTCGAGAAATAATTGTTCCTAAGAAATTAATATTACTTATCTTAGACTAATAAAAACCTTTGACCTGCAGGATGTCATTATGATAGCGCTCTGGCGAGCAAACGGGTTATTTATAGTAAATATTCAAAATTCAAAATTCTTGTTATTACATTTGCTTTCCCCACAAATTAATAGCATGTCAGGTCTTTACATTATTGTATGATTGTCACTGTTTGTCACAAAATAATACACTCGAACGCACAATTCACAACAGATTTTATTTATTTTTCCAATTTATATTTTAAAATGAAAATCAAATAACTTATGCTATGCCGAATGTCACGCAAAAATCACTTTCACTTTCTTAAAAGAACCGGGCAGCAAAAAAGCATTCATGGCAGCGGCCAGCTGTAGTACTGAGTATATGCTATGTTGCCACATCTGATCGGAGAAACGTAGGGCAAATTATAACAGAATATTTAGAGTTTAAATAATAATTTTCTTTGTTAATACAGTTATTAAAGGTGTATACGCTATTGAATATTTACATATTTAGCTTTATAATCATTTTGAATCCGGAAATAATCTATTATTCACTGTAATAAAGGCTACAGAACTTCTAACTTTTTCATTTTTTTGGCAAAACTATAGTTTATTTCTAAAAATGTTATAAAGCTTTTTGATTTGTTTTGACCTGAAGTATTGATCCTCAAAATATTTGTATTCAACCCGTTTACACCCTGTATATATATATATATATATATATATATATAATATATATATATATATATATATATATATATATATATATATATATATATATGTAATCCTCTTTTTTCCGTTAGTAGGTAGTTCAATAACTATAGACCGTTTTTTATCCTTAAAATAAAACTTTATTAAATTAACTAAATAAATAACAATACAATATAGCTTACCTTAAAATAAAATCGGTTTTTATAGTTATTAGAAATTATGATTTAAGGACAAAATATATAAATTTTAAGAAATATAAAAATGTGATCATTTAACCTTTCAAAACTTATGTCATTAACAGAACACAAAATAACTAACTATACATGACACTGAAAATATGCAATATACAACCAACATTACACAAAATAAGACATAAGTTTTTCATCTTCCCTCCCCCCCCCACTGAAAGGCAAGAGCTTGCTGGTATGTACAAAATTACTTCGAAATCTGCCAATACTGTATCCCACCTCATAAATAGTAGAAGATACTCTGCTCAAAATTTTAAATGGCCCTTTTCGTATAGGGTCTAATTTTGTTCGATTAAGACGATTACCCATTTCCACATAAACCAAGTCGCCTACTTGAAACTCATGTTCTTTTCTTTTCTTATCAATTCTAACTTTATTGGTGGAGTGATTTCTCTGAGAGTTTTCTAATGCTTGTTTTCTATCCTTTGCTAAGTCTTGTGATTCACAAAGAATTGGAGGTATAATTGAAGATAACTCTCCCGTGAGTAAGTACAATGGAGAAAATTTCGTTGCACTGTGAGTAGTACGGTTGTATTCTTCAGTACTTTCAATAGCTAGAGTAGACCATGGACGTAATGGATTCTCACTGACCTTACAGCGGATACGATTAACTAAGGTCTGATTAAGGCGTTCGTTTAGTCAATTTGAGGAAGGGTTATCTACGGCTGTAAGGATTAAGGTGATACCATAACCATGTAGGAAACTTTTAAATTCTTTTGAAGTAATGCTTGCATACTGATCGGCTAACAGAGTTTTGACCTTATTCTTCTCGAAAATAGGACTTAAAAATTGGATTAGATCTTTAGCTTGTTGTCCTTTGGAAGGGTAGGTATATGCAAATCTGGTAAAATGATCCGCTAAAAGATGAAGGTAACGTTTAGAAGAACGGTTTCCAGCGAATCCACCAATAGTATCCAGTGACATAATTTCTTACGGCTCTTTGGCTGGACCTAATTGGGATAGATTCCCAATATCTCGACTTCTTCTGGATTTGTTCTTCTTACAAGTATCACACTGATTACAAAATTCTGTTATAAGTGCGTCCATCTGTTTAAAATAATAAAAAGGTCGTATTTTTCCTGTCATATGACTGCTCCCAATATGACCATAATGAGAGTGTATTTTTTTTATTAATTCTAAACCAAAATTTTTAGATACAAAAATTCGTTCTCGGTTTCTTATTTTTTTATAAAGTATTTTGCCTTTCTTATATATGCTTTTATCCCTAGGAAGTCCTCCCTGATTATCGAATTGATCCTGTTTTAGTTCTTCAATTGTAATTAGATTAACTACTTGAAGAATGTCATCTGTATTTTCAAAACTTTCTAAGATTGGGTTCCTCGAAAGGGCATCAGCTTCTTGGTTTGTATTTCCTGGTGAGTATCTTATCGTGAAGTCATACTGAGACAGGTAGTATACCAAGTCTCCAAGCTCTTCATCAGTTCTAGCTTTCACTTTCAGATTTTCTAATGGTTTATGGTCTGTAACTACTTGGAATTTGTGACCTATTAACCAATGTTGCCAATAACGTAATGATTCCTTTATTGCAAGGCATTCCAGATATACTGCTTTTTTCTTTTTTTGCGATGGTGTAAATTTTTTTGAGAAATATGCCACCGGATGTAGCTCACCATCGTCCTGGATCTGTTTCAAAACGGCCCCCACTCCTAGGGCACTCGCATCCGTGAAAAGAAAAGTCTCTCTGTTTGGATCAAAAATTGACAAAATTGGACTCTGGCATAGATAATCTTTAATTTTCATAAATGTAGTGTCACATTCGGTTGTCTATTGAAATTCTGTATTATTCCGTAAAAGTTTATGGATTGGTTCCAGTATTCTTGTGTGATCTGGAATATATTTATGGTAAAAATTTATTTTCCCTAAGAACTGACGAATGTTTTTCTTGTTCTGTGGTCTAGGAAAATCTTTGATGGATTTCAGGTTATCATGATGTGGTCTGACTGAATTATAAGCAAGAATGTGACCTAAGTAGTTTACTGAAAACTGGGCAAAATGACATTTTGCTAATTTTAAGCGGAACCCTTCTAATGTAAGTGCATCTAGTAATTTATTAATGTGATATACATGTTGATCAAAATCTGATGAAAATATCAAAATATCATCAATATAATTTATACAAAAATCTTGAAGTTTATGCCGACGAATTGTGGTAGCTAGGACGCGTTGAAAAATTGCAGGTGAGATTTTTAAACCAAAGGGTAATCTTGTCCACTGGTAATGACCAGATTGTGTAACAAATGCTGTTTTGTAACGATCTTTTAATCTTATTGGTATTGACCAAAAAGCAGAATTGATGTCAAAAACTGAATACCACTTGCAGTTTCTTGCTTTTACCACAATATCTTCAATGCGTGGAAATGGTTGTGATTCCGATACCAAAATTTTGTTTAGCTCACGAAAATCAATACAAAGTCTGGTACGTCTACCTTCCTCTTTCTTAAATGCCAAAGTTACTGGGGCTGCAAAAGGGGACTCGGATTCTTCTATCAATCCTGCTTCCAGTAACTTTGTTATTTGACTTTCTAATTCTTTTTCATCAGGTATTGAGCACCTATAAAGTTTCTTTGCTATATACTTATTATCCAGAAGTTTTATGTGAGCCTCTTTATTCTTTACATGCCCCACATCGTACTTGTGCTTTGCAAATGTTGATAAGTGATTATTAATCATATAAGAAAGTTTTTGTATTTTATCATAGTCTAAATGTTTCAATTTATCTAAATATTCAAGTGACTTCTCTTCCAAATAATTTAACTGAACTATATTATTATTAATTTGTTTTAAATTATCTATTTTCTTTACATGACTATTTTCTGGTTTCTCAATCTGTTCTATGCTACCATTATTTACTCTCTGAAGGATATTTAGGTGCTCATCTTGCATCAAATGAAATTTCTGAATTGCATCTAAGCCCAATAATACATCATATGAAAAATTATCATTCTTAATCACATGGACATCTATTTCCTCCTCTATTTTATGAATCTTCATAGGTAATTTTATCTTATTATAAGTTTTTTGCACACCACTAATTGTTTTAAATGTTTGTTCACTTTCCCACATTTTATCTTTAACATCTTCTATAATTTTTGAGTTTATCAATGTTATGTTAGACCCACTGTCATAAATCCCTGTAACTTTAGTGTTATTAACTGTAACAGTTAATCTAATTAGTGATGTGTATCCTAGTTTTTTTGTTCTTCTTGAATATTGACTGCAACTCCTTCCATTTCTGTTAGGTTCACTCTTTTTCCTTCTATAGTACGTCCCTTGTTCCTACAATATTCCACAGGATGGAAACGTCCTGGGTAACCTTGTGACTCACAAATAGAACATGCTCGTTTTTCATTTGATCTTTGATTTTGTTTTCAGAAAAGCGAGTTACCTTATTAGTAGCTCCACTTAGTTGTCTTATTTCTGTTCTCTTTTCTGCAGGATATACTTGTGTATATCTCCTCAATTGATTCATAAGTTGTTCAGTAGTATGTATTTCGTCTTTGTCTAGGCGATCTTGCAGGTAAAATGGAAGACCTACAACTATATGGTTTATCCTTGATCTATTTGACATTGAAGATTCTGTTTCTAACAGTAATCTTTCTTTTTTTAATGCATAATCCAAAAATGAACCACTTACAAACTTAAAATTGTATGCAAAATGAACAGAACGCCAATTTTTATCACTGTAGGTTTGTAAAAAAGAATCACACCAATCTGTCCACTTCCCTGCCAATGTTAGTTTACAGAGAGTGGAACTATACCATTCTGTTGCATTTTGTTCCAAAAATAGACGTAATACTTGTGTTTACTTTCTTCCATTGTGATTTCAAGTCTACTACATTCTTTCTCAAAAAGTTTTAACCACTCACTGGCATTCTCTTTCCCTTTAAAACTATGTAGTATAAATTGTCTCTGAATCTGAGACAAATTCAATTGCTTATTCTCTTTAGCATCCAATTTTCAGTTAACTTACTAATTAATGCAATAGTTCCATTTGTTTGTGTTTCTGTTTTTCCTGTTAAACTTTGATCTTGGACTTCATTGTACTGCCCTAGTTCCTCTAAATAGTTATTTTTAAACACAAAGTTTTCATCTTCATCCAAATATAAAGGCACTATCTCAGGGGGTAAAGTAACTGTAATATTTCTGTACATACCTTTTTTTGTTAAAGCCTTACAAGCACTTTTTACTATATTCATGTTAAATAATTCCTTGTGATTTCTTATATCTTGATGTTCTCTTGGGAAGCTATAAGTAGTATCTCCTGACATGAATTTAATTGTTGCGACTTTAATAACTTCAGTTTTGTTCTCATTGTCCAACTCCAAATGGACTCGTACCTGAGCTGACTGCATTTTCAAGTCTTCAAGGTGAACCAAAAACCGATTTGTAATCTTCTTTTTTCCGTTAGTAGGTAGTTCAATAACTATAGACCGTTTTTTATTCTTAAAATAAAACTTTATTAAATTAACTAAATAAATAACAATACAATATAGCTTACCTTAAAATAAAATCGGTTTTTATAGTTATTAGAAATTATGATTTAAGGACAAAATATATAAATTTTAACAAATATAAAAATGTGATCATTTAACCTTTCAAAACTTATGTCATTAACAGAACACAAAATAACTAACTATACATGACACTGAAAATATGCAATATACAACCAACATTACACAAAATAAGACATAAGTTTTACATATATATATATTATATATATATATATATATATATATATATATATATATATATATATAATATATGTATATATATATATATATATATATATATATATATGTATATATATATATATATATATATATATATATAAATACATGTGGGACGCATAGTTTGAGGACAAAATTTCAGATTATTGTATACTTCGGGGACATTTGTATACTTTGGGGACGGTCCCCAAACTGTTACATGTCTAACGCATACTTGGGGACATTTCAGAAGTTGTTATATTACGCATATTTTGAGAACAGTTTGAATAAATTTATATCATGCATATTTTGAGGACATTAATATGTAATATAAATAGGAATAACAGATGGCGATACCATGTCATATTCATTAAATAAAAATCTTAGTTTGTACAAGGCGAATTTGAGGACTTGGAATTTGTATTACTTCTCAGTTGTTGTCTTTGTAATTTAAAACTAATACAAATAAGTAAATTATTAATTTACAGATTTATTGCATAATAGATAAATAAAAATATAGTTTTGAGCATATAGCATAAATTTTGCCATATCAAAGTATTGTTAGACATCGTTATGTAGTAGTAAAAGTTATATAAATTTTTATTTAGACAGAAATTTAATGAATGTGATTTAAGTTAATACTATAAATTAGTTTCAAAGATCCTTTAATGCAATGCCGTAATAGTTAGCTGGGATAGTAGATACTTACAGGCTGAGGTATTGGCCGGTTATAATTAGGTAATTGTGAAATAAGACGCATTTAGAAGTTCGCGGAAAGGGAATCTCCAAGAAGGACTTTGTAAAAACCGATTTGAATAAATATGTCGTTAGGGCAATCATTTCGTTAAATTGTGTACTTGGAAGGTGTAAATAAAAGTCGTCCATCGAGATGTATAATTTGTTTTAAATATTTGGTATGAATATGTTTCTCATTCATTTAACAGAACAAATTACAAAATATGAATCAGTATTTTTTTTCAAATTAAGTACTGCCGTAAAATAGTATATAAATATAATTATCTTGCTATTTAAATGAATTCAGTGTTTAGCATTATGTAGTTTTTATGAAGAATTACTTAATTACATTTTGCTAATGAGGAAAGGCTACTTAGTAAATTTAGAATGCAGTAGGAACTTGGTTTCAGAGGTATATATTAATTGAAATAAAGAATACACGAAGTGTCTATATGGCGTACTTTTGGAGACGAGTTTATTAATTCGTGGAAGGACTGTTTCAAAGAAGGGCGTCGTGAGAAGAACTCTTTTTGCAAAAAATGTTGTAAAAACATATTTTTATTTGATATTAATATCTGGGAACATAAATCGTTTAATAACAAAGTGAGAAACTCTTATTTTTGTAAATGCGTATTATAGTGAGCGCTAATTGTTATTTAACAAATTTAGTGACTTTACCATTTATCAAAAATTAATACAAATACAATAGCTGGACAATATGAAAAGTATCTGTTGATTAGCAAAATTTTTGAACGAAGGTTTCTGCAGATTGAGATTCATTGACTTAGTGAAATATAGGTAGGTATCTGGTGGCGACATATGGTGTTTTTTATGAAGACTTAGAAATTTGGTCTGTTATTTTTTTAACACTCAGCAAAATAGGTTTCATTTACATTCATTTTATGTTCGTTGCCTTGACAAAACACTTTTCATATATTATCATGAAGCAAAAATAAATGAATTTATTAAACACATTTTGCATTTTTATTATTACACTTCTATCTAATTTTGTTTTTGTGCTGCATCCGTTTATTAAGATATGAAAACTGTACGAGGATCATTATTGCATTGCAGGATGTACTCCCTCAAGAGATATTTTAATTTTTTGACAGATTATTCACCGATTTCAACTGCTCTTAGAATAAAATAATAAAAATAAGAACTGCTATGTATGTAAAATTTATTTTGTTAAATTTTTAGTTTTCCTCTGAAGCAAGCAACCTATTTTGATAAAAAAATAGAAACTGCTGCACCATATATATGTTCACAGTGTTTGTGGCGGTTCTTTTCTACACTGAGAGAAATCACGACTCCAAATAAAGTCTCTATATTCAGACTTTATCCGAACCATTTAGAATTAGAATAGTTAATGATTTATCTGCTTATAAAAACTGCGCAAAGGAATTACAGTTAAATTTCACGTGGAGTTGAATAATTATATATACATTGAATAAATCAACTTATTTGGTGACACAAGAAAATAAATATACGAGGAGTTCGTATTACAAGATATAGTACTACTACTAGTTTATTACAAGATTCTGATACGCCCACAAAACTGAAAATATTATAAAATGGGCGAAACCAATTTGATCCAAGAGTTTTGCAGAAATTACAGTTCACAATATCTATATATAAATAGGCAAAGACAAAACGGTTGGGTACCATTTTCACCTCTGAACCTCAACTGATTTTCTTTATTTTTGTTTTGTTTAGTAGTTACCGACGACCTTTAGTGCTGAAATTTATTTTTAGTATTGGTTCATTCATTAAATAAAATCAAATAGAATAAAAAAAATATTATTTACGTTCATATTGTCAATGCCAACCAAATAATTGTAACAGTGCCGCCAGATTGTTTGAACAGAAAATTTTAAAGGTGGATGGTCTCAAATGTTAAGACAAACTAAATTTAACGTAAAACCAACAAATTTTGACCATTCCCTAAATTTTTTCTACATAGTTATGCTATTGAAATAGAACCCACGAAAAATTATATTACATAATTATCCCGGTTTACTGGGCTCTCGCATGTTTGCAAATTTCAGTGCATTGTAAATATGGTTAATCAACTAAAATCAGAATTATGTTTGACTTGAAAAATTTGTCTCATAATATTTTATTACCTTAACCTTTTACTTTTTTTACATTTTTTTAACCCCCGACGCAATAAGTTGTTGGAAGTATGAAGGTGTGTCTCTGTGTATCTGTATATGGCACCGTAGCTCCTAAATGAATGGACCAATTTTGATGAGGTGTTTGGAGATGAAAGCAAACGTGATCGAGATGGTTCTTAACTACAATTTACTAAGACTTGTTCTGAACTTTGAAGCTCATCAGCTCATTTCCGACTTGACAAAATGATGTGTTTAACTGTTCCTAAACGACTGGACGGCTTTTGATGAAATACTTGGTGTCTGTTTGTGTGGGTCCCTGGATAGCTGATATTCACAATTGGACCCGGTAGGTGGCGTAGCAATCGGTTTCTTGAACTCCTAAATTTCTGTACCGATTTTAATGAAATTTTTTATGTGTTAGAGTGGTTCAGATTCACAATTAGATCAGGTAGATGGCACTAAGACCGGATTCTAGGAATATATATTTTTTGAACATCCAAACAGCTGGACAGATTTTCTGTGTGTAGTTGTCGTAGGTATAAAATCCTAACCTAACAAGTCCAGAATATGAATGTTATCACGTTTTAGAGGTGTTGGTTATAAAAAGTTATTTTTATCTTGCTATTTTTGGCGGGTAAGTTTCATGTAATTTGATAATTACTACTACAAGAATCGTGATACTATTCACAGATCGTGATTCGCGATAAATAGGGTCATATGGCAATCCTGATAATCATGGCCTGGCGATTTTGATTTAAATTTTGACATTTCATTCACTCAGAAAAGTTGTCAATGTATTTTCAAGATTTCTATTAGAATTAATTGAAAAAAATGTCCAAAAGTGTGATTACCTAATATTAATTAACAATAGGTTGGTCTTATGTTTTTATATGTTCTATACCAAATGGAAATCATCATGTGTTACTAGGTATGGGTGTTTAACTTACATTAATGAAAATATACTGAATCGTAAGATATATTGTAGTTTAATGTTTATCAAATATCTACTTATGTATTGTAATTATTTATAATATAATAGTACTCCACGTTCATACTATCGTTTTTGAGTTAGTTTCTTGCATTTTCTTCTTACGAGTTGAAATCGTAGCTGTAAAATTTCTGAATATAGATTCTCATGTCTATTATACTCACTTAAATACACTTTAAGACTACCTACTGTAATTTTTATTTTCAAATCAAAAATATTCTTTAATATAATGTTAGCATTTTAAAATGAATTGGTTATTGAACACATACTGAAAAATTTTAAGTGTAAATATATTTAATACGTCTTTCGTTAAAAGCTAGTTTTGGGTAGGTTCGCTCTTTTACATTATTCATTTTTGGGTACATGATCTACCAGTTACTGTTTCCTAACAATTTGGGCTACTTATAGTTAATTTTTTAAAATAACAAAGCTGGCGTTAAAGTTGGTAACCTACAAAAATGAGTAGACATTTATGTTAGATTAGTTCTCAAATGACTACACATAGCAGTGACTGGGTAACGCTCTAGCAGATCATCAGGTGATGACCTTCTTTTTCTGTTCAGTGTCTGAAGTGTTGAAGTTCAATAGAAAAATACTGAGTGTTGTGGAACAGTATTGATTTTTCAGACAACTACACACTAATTTTCGTATAAATTATTTTTTGTAAATTTTTGTTGGGATTATAAAAATGTCGTTAACATAATATTATTTTCACAAAAGGTGTTTTGTAACAAATCATCAATCAGAAGACAATAGAAAAGATCTTAAAGATTAGAGTTTTCATTGCGTTGTTTGTCATCTCTATTTAAGAAATCGTTTGATTTGTTTTTATTAGGTTACGAAGAAAAATTCGGCGATAATTATATCGAGCATGTTTCATAGACTATTGGTAATGTATAGGACATATTTATATAAAAATAAACCTAAAATAATAAACATAGATTAAAAATATTTACGTCAATTATTTATGTAAACTTAATCCAAATGAAGTAATGGGCATAGCAAACGTCTCTCCTACGTTTCTAATTGTGCTTCGACTTTATTTCTTATACCCCTTGACAAAAAAATCTCAATAACATAACACTTTAATGAATTCTGGTCGAATTTCAACCACTGGGCTACCGTTAGTATTCTTAAATCCTCGTTCATCTAATATGTACTTATAAAGAGCATTAACTTGAAACTTGAAATAATAACCAAGCAAACATGCAAATTTTCCCTAAATATTCGTATATTATCGAAAAAAAGTGTTTTGAAATATTTTATAAAGTTCGTCTCTATTATAATAGGAATTAATTTTGTAATTTATCATGACTTATTTCAAGAGTTTGAAATATTTCTAAAATGTTTTTAGAAACGCTAATATGTTAGAGAAAAAATCATTTAAAGTAGTTCATGAAATAATGTGAAATATTTTTGATTTTTTAAATCTATTTATGAAATTCTTACAGATTCGTAAGAAGTTCAGTAACATTTTAGTGAATTTACTTCTCGAAATATTTCCTGCATTTGTTGGGAATGCTTTAAGATATTTTTTCAAATTTGTACCTTAGTAAACTGATAAATATATAACCATATAGTTACGTGAATACCAATGAGGTGAAGATATACTACTCTGATTTGCAGAAAGGTTTCAATAAGAGAACAGAAATTTCCTGCAAGACGGAATACGCCAGATTTTTGTAGAAATGGGTTGTAAATAATATGTATAATAAATATATCCATTTGCGTCATCTCCTAAAGTTGTGGAAATAGTTATAAACAAATAAGAGTTGAAAAACAGACAATTTTATCCCAACTCTGTAAAATTATATATATTTTATAGTAGTTAATCCTACCCCGACTCGGTGTGTATCAGTCCACTATTAGGAGAAATATTTAATATACCCTTGAATGCAACTATCAGAAATTGTATACTACCTTGATAATATACAAAGTTTAAAACGTAACTTTTTTATATTTTTGGACAGCTTTTTTTCTCATTTCATTAATAAACATCTTATAAATAAATTTTAGTAGTGTGGTAAATACATTTTAATGCTACAAAGATCATTCCCAATTCTTTAATTGAATTCAGAATGCAAAACTTTTTAAAACTCCTCATTCAATGAAAAATTCATTAGAACTGTCCATGTTAATCACTGAACATACAATCTCTTAAAAATGAATTCTAGTATCTTTTTATGTCACAAATATGTTTCCAAGCATTGCTACAACACAATGTCTTACGTTAATAAGTGAATATCCCGAAAAATACTAATATTAATCCAGTAGTAAAAAAATTACATTACCATTGTAAAAAAAATGATTTAGAAATTGATCTTAAGGTTATTAGGTCGAGAGGTTATAATAACGGATATAAACGAAAAATAACTAATCATCTTATGTTAGGAAAACAACAACAATTTGTCAATTTATTAATTTACCCCCTTATTAAATACTCTGAACAACCAGTAACATTAGGATCACTTATGCATTTCAGAACTCTAAGAGAGAATATCTAGAATTTTGAGCTAGACAAAATATTAGAGTTACTTTTAAACCGCAAATTAATTTATCAAACCTATTATTTAATGCTAAAGAAAAAACTCCTTAATGATCAATTAGATGTAAGGTGTAAACAGGAACATATTTGACTTTTTCAAATAGCCGGTTTCCTGTCACACACTATATATTCTTTATCCAGAAATGCACCATGTTTTTTACTTTATTAATTTATATTTGGTTTGAAAATGATATGTCTAATGTCGAAATTAGTCACTGTTTATTACTAGACAACAAAAATATATAGAAGCGATATTATTACAAAATATTTAATTTCATTCATTATAATGATCGAATATCACAAAGTAGTAAACAATAAAGAAAAACTTTTTTTTAGTTTTAGTATTATTTATGCACCTACAAAAACAAATCAAGAAAATGTAAATTCGCCTTCCACAATTCGTTATCAACTTTTTTGGGGGGGTGGGGGTGTGCACTATCACCAACCGGAATGAGACGAAATTGTAAGGAGGTGGTAAATTACATATATACGTAGGTATTTGGTCTGCCGTGTTAACATTGTAGTATGTAGAGGTTTGCTGTTCTCCAACAAAATCGAAGAAACGAGGATCACACAATTCTTGCTTGGGAACAGTTCTGCAGGCAAGACTGCTATTTTTTCTTATCACCAATAAATTGATGAGGGACGGTGAAAAGTGGAACGTGTTTTTTAAGGAAGGTTTGTATAAAAAACCTACGCTGCTGGACTAACATTTCAACACATCACGTCGCGTCGACAAACATTGCTCCAGAAAAGACGGTTGGCAGAAACAGTGTTCCTGGTATTGACTATTATTTCCAATTTCGTAAAACGAAAACGACATTATTTTTATCTAAATATTAGGAATTGCTTAATATTTTCACTTCTCAAGCAGTTTAAAGGTTCAGAAAGTAACTGAAATGAATACTCACATTTGTGGTATTAAAATATAATAAATAGTTAAATTCTTATTAATTAAATCCTCGTCTGTTTACCACACAGTTCGCTACTTCCGAGTTTGTCACTACGGCCGACTTTAAATTTGAAATAAAAAACCAAGGTAACATACACGTGTCATAAAATATTTCATGCTTGGTTTGAAATTAGTCAATGAAACATCCACAAATTACCTAAGATATTTGAGGGTGGGTGGGTGTCTGCTACTATCTTACGAAATGTTATAATGGAGGTAGTTGGGTATTTGAAAAGGATTTTACATAAGATTTTTTTATATTATTTATTTGCCTATTAGATATTATCAAGGTCTATAGAAAAATTTACAATCTACTTTATAAGCTTTTTCAAATATTATATAGTTATAACATTAACAATATTTAATTAATTATATGGGGTGTTTCTAAAATAGGATCCCAAACTTCTGCTGTGCATAGAACTCATTAAAATAAGCCAAGAGTCCCTATTAACAAGTGCCCTAAAACGCATCCTTAGGAAGTGATATGCCTTTCAAAGGGCTCAAACAAAATTTTTTTTGTTATTGATAAAACGATCTAAAATAAATAGAAAAAATGCATGGGTCTCACATAACGTATGTTTGTTCTGTATTCTATAATCTCTCAAAAAAATGAAAAAGGACATATTGATGAAGTTGTATTACGCACTTTTCCACAGCAAGATAAACTGTGGAATCATTGCCTGGGGGGAGCTTACTCCAACGCTACAAATCGTCTGCAAAGCCACCAGAAGAAATCTCTTCTCACTTGAATCTTTAAAATATCACTACATTACGCTCAAAGAAAAATTCCTAAACTTAAACAGTATTACGAGAAAAGAGCATTCTTCTACCCCATAGATCTATAACAGTCAGTAAGAAACGCAGTTTTATAAGAGCAAGAAATATATACAACAGTCTTCCAAATGAACTAAAAGCGTTAAGTAATATAACTGCAATAAAAAATAAGTTAAAAAAAAGTGAATCATTAATAAAGATAATAACTGTTACAGAAACTCTCTGAAAAATTATGTTTTATTTATTTATTTTTTCTTTTGAGTTCTTTTTTATTTTATGTATTTTTAGATATTTTCTTTTATGTTAAGTATATATTTTCGATAGGATAGGTTTATATATTATTAGTTTTAGGTATTATGCTAAAACCACGAACAGGTAACTCCGATGACCTCTGTGGAGATTATGTAATAATGTCCTGATATTATATAATTCGAGAGGACATTCAATTGTGGGAAGCGCAACTGATGAAGGTTCCCTAACCAGAAACAATGTATATTATATTTATATATAATATATATTGTCTTGCGTACAAAGGAATGACACCTCGAAGAGAGTATTCAATATCTCTGACAGATGAAGTAACCTGAAAATTTTATCGTGACATTCTGTCCTAGGAGTTAAGGGAGAACAGCAATTGCACGGAACGGCTCCAGATTCGGAACCTCTCTGTACTGATTCTCTCGAAAATCCTAGATGTCGGTCTTACATCTCGCGTCTTCAAATTTAACGAAATGCATCAAATGCATAAAGAAGTGTTCGAGAGGACATACAATTGTGGGAAGCGCAACTGATGAAGGTTGCCTAACCAGAAACAATATATATTATATTTATTTATAATATATATTGTTTTGCGTACAAAGGAATGAGACCTCGAAGAGAGTATTATTTGAATGAGTTCAATACACAACATAAGTTTGGAATCCTATTTTAGAAACACACTGTATAATAATCTAATAGTTTTATTTAATTCATAATATTCTAACACACAGAAAAGTATTTCAGTTTTAATCTAATCTAAGAAAACTCTGAAAGTCGAATAAATTTTGAAAGAGTAAATTTAAGGAAAAATAATAATGAGATCTTTATTGTAAAAATGTATTTGGTTCTCCCTTAGACACAATTGGTTTATCTGTTACAAGATTCCAAAGGTGAAAAATTAAATTATAAAAAGGGATCAATAATTATGCGGAAATAGTTTGAGGAAATTTTGCAGTCAAATCTTTATTGTAGATAGATAATTTCCTTCAAAAATATGTATTGCTTATATTTTTCAGATATATTGTTTAGAAGAGTGGAGTGAAAGAAGCGTGTAAAGTAGAAGAAATCTAAATTCATGATGATTTACCACTTATTATTAAAATTAATGCCTTAAAAATTTGACATTTTGTTGTCCTTAATAATATGAATATGAAGTTGTGTCTTACAGTTTCTTACATGGGGGTGGGGGGATAGAAAAACGTCAACATTCATCTTTCGGAAATATGCGTATATTCACAATAAAAAAGTATTTCAGATATTAATTCTGTAATAATATTTTTCCCTTTAGTACTTTATGAAATAGTTACGTCATATTTTACCATTTTTTTTCTTTAAAATGCCACAAAATATTTTAAATGATTTGCGTTACGGATATCCCTATATTTCAAGACCATTTTAGTCAACTTACTTCTTAACATGTTGCATGAATAAGTGAGAAATGTCTGAAGATATTTTTTCCTATTTAGTATTTCAGTACACTAACAAACCATTTAGTGACTAAAGAGCAGGCCCAAAGGTGTGGGCGATGGGGCGTTTGCACACTCCAGGACCTCAAATTCAGTGAGCTTCCAAAAGCATGGAAATGGTAGTTTATACAGCCCAGATAATACAGTGTGTCCAAAACTCTAGTACATGTTTCTGTATGCTTTTTCTCCCATACCTACGAGTCGCCATTTATCATGTGACCCTGTGATGTAAATATCAGTGACGGAAGACTCTGATTTGCAGAATAAGAAATGAATATAACAGAACTGGTGAAGAGGACCGAAATGTTTACTTTTCTGCGGAGAAAATACATACATCATACGCAGAGTGTAATGTTATATTATGAGTTACCAATGTTTAATGTAGATATTGCAGTCTATTTTTTTATCAACCCAGCTCTTAGATAGAGCTGCCTAAAAAAGTTCGCAAGAAATTAATGTATCAATTTATTGTATTCTGTCTTGGAAGGGCGGCATCATTCTACATTAGTGGAATTCGGTCGCTATGAGTTGTTGCACAATAAGAACGAAATTCATGACAGCACATTTGAAATATTCGGAAATAAGGAATAACAAATAAGTTGGTGTAAATGGGAAAATGTTTAAATATACAAAGGAGAGTATGATAAATTAAATGGATCATTTATAATACTAATGCTACTGGAAAACCTGTGGAGCTCTTGGTTTATAACAGAAACAACACAACATTTTTCAACCTATCACCAAACGGTATTGCGATTAGGGTAAAAAGTTTTGTAATATGTTAGTAATACTACTGTGGAGTTCGAGGCAAATAAAAGTTGTCCTCAGAACTTTTCTAAGACCAGTTTATACAGATCATGTCAGACGAAATTAGGAAAAGTATATTGTATTGTATCACGGATTGGACCTACTACACAACCTGCAAGGAAACAACGAATTGATAACAATGCAAAAAAGCCAACTCTGAAAGGTCTGCCGAACGCACTGTTCGACCCACCCAAGACACACCTACAGGTAAGAAACCGCGGAAGTTGAATAAAATGGAAACGGCCCACAGACCGTATAATATGGAACTCTATAAGGTAATGCCTGAAAAATTTCCACAATTAAGAATCATGTCATATTATTATGGACAGCATAGGGAAGTCAGGCCGCAAAATTGTTTTCGGTTTAAATGTATGGGCTGAAATTTGTAATTATCAAATATTCGGAGCTAATTTTTTCAAGCGACTTTCAAGGGAAAATTGTCCTACCTTTTTGAAAACCTAATTTGAAGAATATCGATGAGTTCTCGCTTATCAACTGTTTTAGGTGCGGGTTCCAGCATAACGAGGCCCTTCCACATAATATTAGAGCTTTTTGTGATTATTTAGATCAAAGTGGTTGACATAAATGGCTAGAGAGTTCGGGGTCGGTAACATGGCCGGCAAGGTGTTTCGAAATTACAAGTCTGAATACATTTTTCTGAGGCACTTTGAAAAGCAGAGTATAGGGTTATAACACGACAGAAGAATTTAGGAAAACTATCATTACACAATTCAGATCGATTAGAAAAATAGATATTATTAGTAATGTCACCAATTTAAACCGACGTAGGTACTCCTTTGTGTGCTCAAGAAGAAGGTGTTCAGTTTGAGCACTTAATTAATATTCGAAAAAAAAAATAATGGTCTATGCGGCTGTTTCTTTTTCGGATATAACTCAAAATACTTTTGGCGTGTTTTCGTACTGTTTCCATCTAATTTGTAATAAACTTAACATATCTCGTTTTTCTTCATTTGTGAAACTAATTTTGTTTGAAACTATGTGTGCTCTAATTTCATTTGACAAGTACTGTATTGTTTATAAAAAATCGTTGTTGGAGTCAAGGCCAACTAATGTGAGATTTATTTTTTTTTTTATTTGTTTTTGTTTTGTCTTTTAGTTAACCTATAATGACATTATTATTTTATTTATAATAGAAGCTAAAAGTTCCACGGTAAATATTTTGGGCTTTTTTACTGAAGCCTGTAGTGGTATATTATACATATTTAAATTCCCTCGTTGGGAATAAAAAATATTATTACCAAACATACTAATTTAGCCTCCATTTTTATTGATCACAACATTAAAATATCGCGACTATTTATTTATTTTTAAAATAAATTGTTAATGCTTCAACAGTGTAATATAAAATCTTCAAATCATTTGTTTTTACTAATATTGTTGATATGTGTGAAAAATAATGTATGGGTATGTTTAGAATTAATTTGTGATCTACAATTTTGACTAAGACACGCAAAACTAGTTGTTGCCATAAATTGCTTAAAGGGCAATTTAGACGCTAAACACTGATACTTGTGACCTACTGACATCAGTATAAGTAATACAAACCCACCATAATTCAACAAAATAGGTAGATTCGTTTTGATTGAACAATTCTTCTGTTGTTCTTTTGCGAAAAATTGTTATTTGTGCAAATTTTGAAATTATTGCACGCCGTTTGTTTGAAATATGAGTTCATAAGATATGCCGTTTTTAAGAAATGCCACAGATCTAAATTATACATCATTCAACGATGATAGGAGCAGATCTAAAGCTATCCAAATATTGTGAAATCAATTAGTTTCAAAACGTTAGTACTTTTCGGAACCTCAGAGGTACATTAATCAATTCCCGATAAAGATTTTGAACGCTGTGAAAAGTTTCATAAAATAAAATATAATCATAAATGAAAATTTCAGTTGAAATTAGTGTCAGTTAATTCTCATAATAAATCTCCATCAAGTATGAACTGAATAAATTCTATGAGTCCAATTTTTTATGGAATCTCACATTCTGACGTCAATTATTTTGATAAAAAAATATTTAAATTCTGTTACCCTATTAACAACAAATTCTAGTACTAGGTATTCTGATATATTTACAACGTTGATGGTGAGAGGTTTACGACTTTGCATGAAGAACTGACAACATGTTTGGCTATTAATTCTATGGCTGTAATTTTAACCCCTTATTTCTTTAAATAGGAATGACTACGTTGTGAAACATCTTTACAAAGTCCCTATATGCTTAGTTATTACTTTATCTAGAGTAAAGTACCTACTTAAGCAGAATATTTTAGATTAGATGGAGATTTTATAAATGGTTTATGATATTAAAAAATGAAATGTAAATCATTAAGTTGTTATTTATAAACAACCAGTGTGCAAGAGTAGTAAAAATTTCGTTTTCTTTCAGTGACATTGTAAAGTGTTTACTGTTTTGACTGCTTCGTCTTGTGATTGTTGTCTCAACTAAATACGAAATTTTATTTTAGTTAGTTTATTTATTAGCAATAGAAAAACAGGCAACTAAGTATTTTGCACAGTTTGCAGGGTATGCATTTCTGTGGGCCATGGACGTCGGGGAGATATCAAACATCATAACAAGACCACAGACACAATTAAAAAATGCCATATGCATTCTCGTTAAGCAAAATAGATAGTTTCTAACAAACAATCTACTGCCCGAAACAAAAAACTTATTATTTATCTCTGGGCATCTCGGATATTTCTAATAACAATTCAATTTTTTGATGTCACGGAAGGCATAAAATCAAAATTTCTGAAATTACAAGCTTTACCTTCTTGAAGTTAGTGACAATATGTGCAGAAAATATAAATAAAAATTTTGCCCTCCTTATACAATACCTATACGGCAAAAATTAGGGGAAAGGTGCTATCGAGTAGTCTACGAAATAACCCTAATTTATCTTTCTCTGATTTAACTATTCATGAACATCTGAAAATGTATACAAATCAGTCTTAGAAGAATTAAGAGTTCTTAGAAGAATTAAATAACCGCATCGATAATGAATGCCAACAAAGTACCCCAGAAGTTTTTACAAGAGCCAAAAAACACAGTTCAAACTATTGCATCGAGGTGAATGTCGCACATTTTCAATCAATAAAATAACAGTTAACACTGGTCAATTGATTTACTTTAATTCAAAATTTAATTTTTAGGTAAGGCGCCGCTCAAATTAAAAGAGTGTAACGCTATTTTAAAGAAAATTTAAATCAAAAACGTGTACTCATAGTACCCATAAGATAAACATTCCCGTTTGAAAATAATTGGGTTAAATCATAAGTTTGGCATACGAAGCCTAACCTAACCTTAGTAGTCTGTTTTTATCGCCACCCAGCATTAAAGATATCATTATTCGTTCTCAAACATCACTTTAAGAAAAAATAATACATATAAATAGGGTTTATATTTTCGAGTTTTATTAAAAACTGATTAAAATATTAAATTCTGTTGTGGTTGTTTATTGAAGTACTATTCATATTTTTTTCCTAGCGTATACGCCGACGTTCGAAAATAATCATTTAGTTCGGCCGCCGAAACAAAGCATATTTTCTGGGAAGGATTTTAGAACGTTGCTTATAGATAAACGAAGGTTAGAGAACAAAAAAAAACTACTAACGCTAGCCGACAACTGTAAATTTCTTCATAAGAAATATCATATTGTTTTAAATAGAATTATTTCGATATTAAATTTGTTATATTCTATACATTAGTATTTCTTATAATTTAAGTGTATTAATCTCTCAAGATCTTTCTATTCATCTTAAAAATTGCTTCGATTTGTATCGAAAAATAAACGTTAAAAAACACTAGATAACAATCTAAAATACATCGCATTCCGCATACATCGCTACAAAATTGTAGATAATATTACATATAATAATTCGAAAGATTGTTGAGGAGGTCAATAGTTCCAACCAACAGAATATTTATCTATTATTTGAAAAATCTCAGTATATTTAATACTATCTTATAAAATTTAAATATACAGTGTGGAACAGCCAAATGGAATAAATTCGATAAAGAATAAAGGAGGGCGTGTTGGGAAAAACGCTTGAACACGCCGATTTTTGTTTTTAAATGTGCACTTTCTGCAACAATAAAAAATATATAAGGTGTGTCATGTGACAATACCAACTTTCTTATTTTACATGTAAGCCCCTTTATATTACTTATTTTTTGGATTCTCCAGAAATTGTAGATACATAATTCAAGTACAATGTAATCATATAAGTTGAGGGGTTAGTTTTGTATACAGTATTTTTGACATATTCCCACAAAAAGTAATTCAATGCCGTCAAATCAGGAGATCGTCCTGACCATTCGATCCGCGCCTCCCAATCGACCTGTGTGGAAAAATTTGATTCAGGTACTGCCGGACATTTATTTCGTAATAGGGCGGTGCTGCATCTTGCTGAAAACATATTGTATTGGCAGGAACTTTTGGGTGTACAGGATCAGGATATAAGTTTGGCATAGTTGGCACGACATTATTTTGAAGCAGTTCTAAGTATTTATCTCCATTCGAGTTGCCATGAATGAAAATGATATGATTTCCAACAATTCCTGCCCAAATATTAACTTGTTCAGGATATTGCGTATGTTCTCTGTCATCCAGTGAGGATTCTCATTAGACCAACAGCAGCAATTTTGACGATTAACATGACCGTGAAGTGTAAAGGTGCTTTCATCAGAAAACAAAACAGCTTCTAATTTGATCGCATTGTTATCTAACCTTTGTCATTTGTTCACAGTGATCTGGAGTCCGCATCATTTTAGAGGGATGCATTTTGCTTTCCTTTAATACTCCAGAAATTGATGTGTGGCTAAGGTTGAACAGTGGGGCTCCTTTTCGACCAGAATTATGTGGGTTTCTTGAAACTCAATCATAATATCCAATTTCATATTATCACTTACCTCATTGGCAGCTACTTTTTTATCTATCTTACATGACCAAGCTTGCGAAACTACTTTTCTATTTTGCTAATTTTTCCTTATGATACTAGCGGCAAATTTGAAATTTTTTTGTGAAATAAGCGAGACACTTCCATTTGTTTCCTTGTGTTATCAGTTTCACCAGCTCTTGCTAAATTCCCATATAATATTAACAATAATCTCCTTGAGGATATTACATCTAATGCTGCTGTATGGGTTCATTGAAAGAAGTTCTCAAGGTCTTTCAAATATTGTGACTTTAAAATACTATATTATACTTTTGTACGTTTTCGACTTGAATACGGAGATATAGTATGGCATCCTTTTTATGAGTGTCACAAAGTTTTTGTTGCGCGAATTCAGAGAAGGTTTCTGAAATATCTGTACTTCAAAACGTGCAATATCTGTCCGCTATAGGGTATTGAATATGGCAGATTATTAAATCAGATTTCATTGTCAGCCTTAATGTCCGCAGAGTATGTGCCTTCTTAAAATTGTTGTTCAACCTACTTCATAATAATATTGATTCACCGACACTACTTAACAAAATCAAGTTTCTGGTACCTCGATCTGAAGCCAGAAATAGCTTAACATTTTTGTGCTCTAGGGCTCGAACCAATATCCGCAAGCATTCTGACATTAATTTTTGTCATGTTGGAGATCTGGTTCAAGCTGTGAATGAATCAACGGTGAACGCCTTACATTGAAATATTTACGTTAATTGAGTTTTTTATGTCTTTTTGTTTTTATTTTTTGGTTATTATGATAGATTAATTAGTCAGCGTATTTTTATTTAGTTTAATAGATTTAATTAGTTAGGGTGTATTTTATTTACTTTTATATATACTTGATCTGTTAGTGGTTTATACTGTTGGGCAATTAGGCTTAAATAAATAAATAATTATTTGTAGAGTGGTTATTTTCTGCATTTCTGCTAATTGAACCATTTTGTGATACTATTACAGACAGTTAACGACAATAGCACCGACACTGATCACCACTGTCATGCAGGCAGACAAGATGCTATGTAGTTTTGGCGAAAATAAACATTTTCATATCGGTAAAAAGAATCGCAGGAATGGTTTTTGCTTACTATGTGACTACCAAGAACTAAATGGGAATTATTGAGTGTAATGAAGCGAATTTGTGAAATAAATATTTTTCATTCTTTAATATTAATTTTTGTAATAAATCTGAAAACACTTAATATTTCCGAAAAGGTTGGAGGTAAGTGTAGGAATTGTTCGTGAATTATGCTAGAATTTTCTGGAGAATAAAAAAAATAAATAATAGGCTTGCATTTAAAATAACACACCCTATATATTTTTTTGATGAAAAAATGCGCATTTAAAAATATAAATCACCGTGTCCAAGCGTTTTTCCCATTTGGCTGTTCCACACTGTATGAACAATCTTACATATCGCTCCTGCAGTATAGTTTCTTTGTTTTCGACAACTATTTACTTCATCTTCATCTATCCGTTCTGCTTTCAACGCCCAATTGCATAGCAGCTCTAGAGCTCAACCACCTTATCTTTTTCTGTCCGTTTTGGGAATACATTTTTTAGTTTCTTTTTAATGAATTACTTTTTTTTAGTTTTAAATAATTTTTGGTTTTTGGTAAATTTGAAAAGAATAAAATAGGGAAAAGGCGTGGGATTAATATGCGTCTTAACTAAATAATTACTAACATGTACGTAACAATTTCTATATTGGAAAATGTATTATTATATATTTGATATATATTTTGGAATATATATGGAAGACTAAAATTGTCTGAACAACAACCCAATAAAATAATTAAAGAATGACAAACATCAGAAAATGTGATTAGTTGAAGAATGTGGAAAGGTGGAACAAGGCCTTGTAAAAAGATATTAAACATATTCCTGATATAGATATAGAAATAATATAAGACAATTTTCAGTAAATATGTGTAAATTAGCGTTTTATAATGAAGTTATAGAGATATGGCATGCCTAATGAATGGTTAATATCAATATTCTAAGTATCATTGGAATGTATGTTGTAAACTTGTAGACTGATTAAGCTGCTCATTGAGTTTTATTTACGAGAAAAAAAAGGGAGGAATATAATTCGAATTGTCGAAGACAGGACTTTTTTAGAGACAATATTCATCTCATCTCATCTTCTTCTCTTCTCACATATGCTCTTTTTTAAATCTGTTAAATCTTAGGAATGGTAACGTAGACTGAGTAGTACAGGTAATGACTAGCATAAAATTCAGAAATGTAAGAGTTTATATTTGTTAGATGCTAAGTGACGGATGAAATAAATATATAGCAATAAATAAAATAGAACCTTTAAAATGGGTTCTCTTATGAGACACGATTGTAGTGGTAAAAACGTTTGTATATGTATATCCCTTAATGCTCACAACGCTAACAACTCATTTATACGAAATTTTTAGCATTTCCTTAGAAATTCGAGTTAACCAGGTTTTATTGTATCAGAAAAAGCATGTGTCTATAATAACAATATTTATTATAGAACTTGGATGTTACCATCGGACGTGTAGAGTCTTGAAAGTTTACGATGATCTGTTATTGAATATCTGCGCTCTCTATTCTCTATGATATTGAATATAGAGAGGAACCTATTGTGACCGACATCGATGTCGAAAAATAAACCTAAGTAAATATACCAAGTAGTAAACTAATGTAACTAAAATATATAGCCACGGAAAAATGAAACGGTCGAGAGAAAAATTAAAGTTGAAATGTTTGATGAATTGTGAGAGTCACATTTCCTTAAACACTCCCAACTCCACTGTCACATCCTGTCACACTAACTGATACCCCACCACTCCCTGTAGGAGAACGTATTGTATAAACGACGCCTTACTGGAAAAACCTTACCTAATTATTATTAGCCTTAACTTTATGTCATACTAGAACGAACAACTTATTAATTTACAAATTAAATAATTTGGTCAAGTGCGAGTTGGACTCGCATTGTAAGGGTTCCGTACCACCTTCAAGATTCGCTGTATTTAGTTTTCCAATTTGGCCCCCAAAAATTAACATTAGAGTTTTATTTTACTAATAAAGTTTCAGGGAAGCCTTTTATAATCTATTGTCTGAATTTTGAGGCTCTATAGATTGGAAGATAAAGGGCACAATAGGTCAAGTTTTAAATTATAAATTATTAAATCTGTTATTCAAATTATTTAAAAATACAAATAAAATATATTTTTCAAAATTTAAATAGTATAGTTTCTAAAATGGGAATTAAGTCGATGTTTAATATCTTTGCTAAACAAATGATTTAAAAATATGATATATTTGTAATTCACATAATGTGTCTTTTATTTGATATATTACATGATTCGTTTGAAAATTGAATTTTTATTTTCCATTTAATTGTATAATTTGTCCCTAAAATTACCATGGAGGTTTTCTAATAATTTTTCTTATAAATTTCAAGTGAGCCTCAGTACCCCTAATTATTTTCAAAATTTTAGGTAGTATGGTTTCGGAAATAAAGCGAGAAATGAGATTTTTTTATATCTTTATGTTAATATCTTGTAAACAATTAATTTTAAAAATATATATTTGTATTTCTCATAACGAGCCCCTTTATGTGATATATTGCATGACACGTTAAAATTTTTTTTTATTTTCCGTTTATTTCTATAAATTGCCCCCCATTATTAATATTAAAGATTTCTTCGTATTTTTCCTGTAAATAAAAAAAATTAGGTCTTATAGTTTGGGGAATAAAGGGGGCAATGGGTATTTTTTTAAATATTTTTTTAATATATTTTAAAATATTTATTTAAAAAAAATAAAAAATATATTTGTATTAGTCATATTGAGCCCTGTGATTTGATATATTACATGATACGTTAGAAACAAGTTTAATTTTTTATTTTCCATTTAATTCTATAATTTGCCCCCAAAATGAATATTAGGGGTTTCTCCTTATTTTTCCAGTAAAGTTCAGGTGAGGCGCTATACCTATTTTTTTCAAAATTTTACAGCTTATGGTTTCGTTGATAAAGGGGGGGAATGGGTAATTTTTTTATATTTTTGTTAATAACTTTTAATTAATTTATTATAAAAATATGACAAAAATATATTTGTTTTCGTCATAATGAGCTCTTTTATTTGATATATAACATGATGGGTTAGAAATAATTTTAATTTTATATTTTTCATTTAATTCTATAATTTGCCCCCCAAAATAAATATTAGGGGTTTCTCCTTAATTTTCCAGTAAAGTTCAGGTGAGGGGTTATAACTCAATTTTTTTTCAAAATTTTCCAGTTCATGGTTTCGGAGATAAGGGGGGGGGGAATGGGTAAATTTTTTTATATTTTTGTTAATATCTTTTAATTTATTTATTTTAAAAATATGAAAAAAATATGTTTATTTTCGTCGTAATGAGCCCTTTCATCTGATATATAACATGATGGGTTAGAAACAATTTTAATTTTATATTTTCCATTTAATTCTGTAATTTGCCCCCCAAAATGAAAAGTAGATGTTTCTCCTTATTTTTCCAGTAAACTTCAGGTCAGAACCTATGAAAGTATTTTTTTTCAAAACTTTACGTTTTATAGTTTCGGAGATAAGGTGGGGGGAATAGGTAAATTTTGGTATATTTTCTTTAATATCTTTTTAATTAATTTTTATTTAAATATGAAAAAAAATATTTGTGTTCCTCAGAATGAGACCTTTCATTTAATATATTACATGATGAGTTTGAATTTTTTTTTTATTTTTAAATTTTTATTTAATTCTATAATTTGCCCCCAAAATTAATATTAATGGTTTCACCTTATTTTTCCTGTAAAGTTCGGGCAACGTTCTATATTTTCTATTTTTTCAAAATTTTAGGTTCAATAGTTTCGGAGATCAGGGGGGGGGGAACGGTCGATTTTTTTAGTTTTTCCCACCAGAAGTACCCCTTAAATCAAAATTTTTCCTTTTGCGATATGTGCTCCTGATCAAGTCACCAAACTATACCTTCATACCAAATTTCAACCTCTTCCTTCCAGTAGTTTAGGAGAAAATTGCTGTAATGTGACAGAGGCAGAAATCCTGAGTGATATTATAAGGGTATCCGTATACTGTATATACGGAACCCTAAAAACAAACAATTTTGAAACATTTCGGATATTTAAGACTATTTAATTAGTTTCTATTTCGTAAAAAAATCGATATGGGACTGGTCGTGATTACTGAGAAACCCACTAAAATTCCCTGCTACTTTTTTATTAGCATGGTCAGCTTGAATCAACCCAATGACGAAATAAATGTTTGCCTTACCAGTAGGTATACAGGTAACCTATACCAAGATGAAAGTATATTAAAAGTAATGAGGACAACGCTGAGTAAAATTGTCTCTACTTTTGTACATAAACTAGCGAACCCAACTTTTGATCTGTCCAAATGTGGCCGGGTTCAGCAAATGTTCTTTTAGTATTAGAATTCAATATACTGTATACCAACACGCGAAAGAAAATCGTCAAAAATCAAAGGAATTCCTCTTTGTGTGACCTACCTGGTCGAATTGTGAATCTAAACCATCCAGGTACTCACCCAAATATAAACAAAAAAAAATCGTTAAAATCATTCCAGCCGTTTAGGAGGAGTTAGAGCCCGATCTTAGTGCCACCTACCGGATATAATTGTAAACCTAAATCATCCAAAGCCCCAACCAAACATACACAAAAAAATTATTAAAATCCATCCAGCTGTTTAGGAGCAATTAAAACCCGATCTTTGTGCGACCTACCTGTTCCAATTGTGAATCTAAGCTATCCAGGAACTCACCCAAACATACACAAAATAAAAATCGTGAAAATCGTTCCAGCCGATTGGGAGGAGTTAAATCTCGATCTTGGTGCAACCTACCGGGTCCAATTGAGAATCCAAATCATCCAGGGACCCATACAAACATAAGGAAAAAAAATTCGTTAAAATCGTTCCAGCCGTTTAGGAGGAGTTAGAACCCGATCTTAGTGCCACCTACCGGATTCAATTGTGAACCTCAACCATCCAAAGACCCTCCCAAACATACACAAAAAAATCATTATAATCCATCCTGCCGTTTAGGAGCAGTTAGAACCCAATTTTTGTGCTACCAACTGAGTCCAATTGTGAACCTAAACTATCCAGATACTCACCCAAATATACAAAAAAAATCGTTAAAATCGTTCCAGCCGTTTAGGAGGAGTTAGAGCCCGATCTTAGTGCCACCTACCGAATTTAATTGTAAACCTAAATCATCCAAAGACCCAACCAAACATACTTAAAAAATTATTAAAATCCATCCAGCCGTTTAGGAGCAGTTAAAACCCGATTTTTGTGCGACTTACCTGTTCCAATTGTGAATCTAAAATATCCAGGAACTCACCCAAACATACACAAAATAAAAATCGTGAAAATCGTTCCAGCCGATTGGGAGGAGTTAGAACCCGATCTTAGTGCCACCTACCGGATTAATTGTGACCCTAAACCATCCAAAGACCCACCCAAACATACACAAAACAAATCATTAAAATGGTTCCAGCCGTTTAAGAGGAGGTAAATCTCGATCTTGGTGCCACCTACCGGGTCCAATTGAGAATCTAAATCATCCAGGGACCTATACAAACATAAGGGAAAAAAATCGTTAAAATCGTTCCAGCCGTTTAGGAGGAGTTAGAGCCCGATCTTAGTGTCACCTACCGGATTCAATTGTGAACCTAAACCATCCAAAGACCCTCCCAAACATACACAAAAAAATCATTAAAATACATCCTGCCGTTTAGGAGCAGTTAGAACCCAATTTTTGTGCTACCAACCGAGTCCAATTGTGAACCTAAACTATCCAGATACTCACCCAAATATACACAAAAAAATCGTTAAAATCGTTCCAGCCGTTTAGGAGGAGTTAGAGCTCGATCTTAGTGCCACCTACCGAATTTAATTGTAAACCTAAATCATCCAAAGACCCAACCAAACATACAAAAAAAAATTATTAAAATCCATCCAGACGTTTAGGAGCAGTTAAAACCCGATCTTTGTGCGACCTACCTGTTCCAATTGTGAATCTAAACTATCCAGGAACTCACCTAAACATACACAAAATAAAAATCTTTAAAATCGTTCCAGCCGTTTGGGAGGAGTTAGACCCCGATCTTAGTGCCACCTACCGGATTTAATGGTGAACCTAAACCATCCAAAGACCCACCCAAACATACACAAAACAAATCATTAAAATGGTTCCAACCGTTTAGGAGGAGTTAAATCTCGATCTTGGTGCCACCTACCGGGTCCAATTGTGAATCTAAATCATCCAGGGACCCAACAAACATACGGAAAAAATTCGTTAAAATTGTTGCAGCCGTTTAGGAGGAGTTAGAACTCGATCTTAGTGCCACATACCGGATTTAATTGTGAACATAAACCATCCAAAGACCCTCCCAAACATACACAAAAAAATCATTAAAATCCATCCTGCCGTTTAGGAGCAGTTAGAACCCGATTTTTGTGCCACCAACCGAGTCCAATTGTGAATCTAAACTATCCAGGGAGCCACCAAAACATACAAAAAAAAAAATTATTAGAATCGTTCCAGCCGTTTAGGAGGAGTTATAACGCGATCTTAGAGGCAGTTATCAGGTTCAATTCTGAATTTAAATCATACAAAGACCCACCCAAACATACACAAAAAATTCTTTAAAATCCATCCAGCTACTTAGGAGCAGTTAGAACCCGATCTTAGTGTCACCTACCGGATCCAATTGTGAATCTAAACTATCCAGAGACCTACCCAAACAAACACAAAAATATCATTAAAATAGTTTCAGCCGTTTAGGAGGAGTTAGATCCCGATCTTAGTGCGACTTACTGGGTTCAATTGTGAATATAAACCGTCCATAGACTTATACAAACATACACAAAAAAAACATTAAAATTCGTCCAGCTGTTTAGGAGCAGCTAGAACCCGATCTTAGTGCTACCTAGCGGGTTCAATTATGAATCTAAACCGTCCAAAGACTCATCTAAACATACACAAAAAATTCCATTAAAATCCGTCCAGCCGTTTAGGAGTTTGAACCCGATCTTAGTGCCACCTATCGGATCCAATTGTGTATCTAAACCATCCAGGGACCCACCTAAAGAAACATAAAAATAATCATTAAAATCGTTCTAGCTGTTTAGGAGCAGTTAGAACCCGATCTTAGTGCCACCTATCGGGTCCAGTTGTAAATATAAAACATCGAGAGACCCAGCCAAACACACAAAAAAAATTTCATGAAAATCGGCCCAGCCGTTTAGGATTCTATAAAGGATATACAGACAAACATTCTCATTTATATATAAAGATTAGTAACAATGCAGCCATCGACTATTGGCAATGTATAACAGTTCATTGGAAAATATTTGAATTAAAATTTACATTTGATTTTAAAGTTGACCTGAGGTAATTGATATTTTTGTCCTTGTGTAAAGAACAAAGGGACATTAAATAAACAAATTTTAAGAATTATGAAATTACCATACCCACATTTAATTTCTTGTAAGAGCGTGTAAAATATAAAGTAGGTGCTTCAGCAATAAATTTTTACGATATGCAACAAACAATTCATGTGTCCCCAAAGCATGCCTATGATATAAATTTTTGGTCCCCAATATATACTGAATATATATGAATGACCTAAATATTTAACGCATAGAATGAGGACTGTCCAGAAAATTTTTACTTCATATATGTAGCGCATAGTATCAGGACCGTCCTTAAACTATACGTAAGATATAAAAAGTGTAAAATATGAATTATTCTTAAATATTGGCAATAAATTAAGTATACATAAGCAAAATTAGTTTTTCTTTAGAATATTTACCTCTTATATGACCTATGTATGCAGAGAAAATCAATAAAAAAAGCTGTCCCCAAAGTATGCGTCCCACATGTATATATATATATATATTAGATGGTTTCCGGGAATTCATCCGCGTAGTTGATAACTGATCCCTGCCGGGATCGATGGTAAAATGACGACGTTTCGGCAGAGTCACATCTGCCCTCTTCAGGTCGGTTCGCATAATTCTCGTAGCCTTCTGCTTTCGCTTCAGTAGAAAAACAACAGGGCCGCTGGACCACCAACCCCCTATCCTGTCCTATGGGATTTCTGGACCAGCAAATTGGTCCAGAAAATCCTATGAAAAATCAATGAGACAGTGGTCCAGAAAGTATCTGGCGTTTTCAATGGTAACATGGTCTAGGAATTCGCAGGGTGATTTTGGAGGGCTGGAGGGGGAGGCAGAGAGTGTGTGTTTGTTTTTGGAGTGATGGAATTTAATAGCTGAGACGTGGATATTTGATTTGACATTATTTAAAAAATATATATATTTTCTGTTAAAGATATGTTTCCTAATTACCATATGTGAACGCCACTGAACAATTCAGCTTAAATCATAAATCTAAATTTTCCGAATATATTTTCGGACCATCAAGGAGGATCTAGTCAAATAAGGCAACATCAAATTCTTAAATTTTAAACAGATTGTAACTGGATACTCATTAATCTATTTTCAACGCAATCGACAGGCTTCCAAATGAGTAAACAAATTGCACGCGCTTCAGTTTTTAGTCCACTCTATTTAATTTGCATTTCTAAATTTAATATATAAAGCATAAAGTCTATACACTTATTACTACGTACACATCTAATAACCCGCCTCTGATAAACTTTTTATTCGAATTTTGCACACTGCTTCGGCTAAACTAAATATTTATTTAATAAGAATAGTGTCTAGGTTTAACCGCATAAGTTTTAAAACAGATGCTGCAATCTAAATTAGTAGTCTTTCTGCTTTACCGCCAAGATTGTGCATTTTCTTAAGTTTTTTTATTCAATTGAAAAGTAGAAAATGTATTATATTTTATTGTTTTAAAGTGGTGATGTAGTGATGTGTAGTGTTTGTGAAATTGGGACAAAACAGGATTTACTCATTGTGCAATTAAGAAGGTATGTAAATATTTATTATCCGATTTAAACAAAATAACGAAATGAATGTAATATATTTTTTCCTTTCCATCTTAAAATTAGAACTTATTAGGATGAACTCAAAATTAGGTATATTATGAGAATAGCATTTCTTGTTGAATAATAAAAATTCTATTTTTAGTTATATAAACATGGATAGATATACTTAATTTGGGTGTGGTTGATAAATGTTATTTAAACTATGACTATGTTTTTTTATATATTAAAGAAATTAGAGGAATTTATAGTAACCTTTAAAAGGACATAAAAATTATTTTTAATTCATTTCAGAAAACAGTTTTTCAGTAACAATTGTTCCTATTTATCTAAATCAGGTAGAACCTGAATAGAAATGAGTTAATAATGTTACAAATTAATTAGTTTTCCGGTAATACTCGTTTGTTTATGTTATTATTGTTTTATATTAAACAGTTTGTTTTTTATTTCATTTTTTCCTGTGCCAAATTAGAAGATTACTCTCATTCTATGACTGCAAGCAGCAATTATACCCAAACTATTTGAGTCAAGAAAACTTTTAAAACTTCCAAGTTGGGATTGTTAAATCTGATTACATAACAAGCAAGATAAGTTTGGTTTTTGTCTGTTTTATTTGTTATTAATATTATATGAAAAGAGCTTGTTTTAAAATTAACCTTTCAACTACTATTGTTTGTTGTGTGTTGTACTGCTAATTGACAAACTAACTAACAAAGCTAAATAAATGAATATTTCTTTCTTTATTCGTTTTCTGTGACCTAGGATCAATAATTAACATTCAGTTATAGTTATAGGTCTTTATTGAAACACCTTTTATTTGATAGTTTTTATTAAAATTTCTTATATACATTTTAAAAATATACTTTTTTAATATTGCAGTTGAATGGATTTTCTGCATAGGAGGCCATCTCGGAGTCTACTTCACTAGTTAGATTAGCAGGTAGAACAATTTTTCGATGCGATTGACACAGCTTTTGGGAAAATCGGTTTTTATCATGGAATACTTTCCACCATTTTTGTAATGTTTGATCGTCCAGGATACATTTAGAGAAACTGTGCAAATTTGAATGATCCATGGTAAACTTCAAGTACTTTCACACCACACAGAGAAGTAAATTGGAGGTTTTTAGCACAGTGATAGCTAAACTGAAGTCAATGCTTCAAATGGTAAGATATATATTACGTTACTTAATATTCACAATTTGGCATTATTTATTAAGTAGTTTAATCCTTCTTATAAATATTTTGGATATTTGTATGAGTTGACTATTTCCTTTTTAGTTGACATTTTCATTCATATTTTGAAATTCTCATTTCAATTTTTTATTTCTTAAGTGGAATTTTTTTGGTGATTGAAATTAATTATGTTTGTCAACGTTGTTAATAGAAACTTAATTTTATGTTTGTAGGTGGAACACATGTGTCTTTAAAACTTATGCAGAAAAACATGTACGTGATGGGTTTTACATTCCATCTACTGGAAAACTACATGAAATCTATTGATGAATGGACTCCTTTGTTTGTCTTTTTTACTTACTTGAAATTGGTAAGTTAAACTATAAGATTACTTTTATCAATCCAAATTTTGTTTTTAGATCCAGGATACTGAACTAGATATTTATTTTTAGATCTTTTAATAATATCAATTAAATAAACATCTGGGTGTTTTGTTTTCTGTAATTCATAATCATAAAAAGAACCCTCTATATTTCCACCATGTTTATCACTCAGTAAATAAGTCCGTGGATTAGTATTCTGAATTTTTCTGATAGTAAAAACTTCACTTGACCAATTTCTTTTATATGATTTTTTAAATTGTTCTTTAAATTTGCTTATACGAACTGAATCATTTAATTTAAATTTAGGTTTCTTGGGATCTACAGATTTGATGTTATTGTAAACATTCTTCAATAAATACTTTTCATGTTTTTTCTTGGTAATTTCTGACGGTTTTAAACCAGTAGTTCTGTGTTTACTTTTGTTGTATGTGCTCACAATTTCTGGTAAAATATCCACCCATTTATAGTGTCCTTGTAAACTAAACTGCTTCCAGATTGCAGTCTTTAGAGTTTTTAAAACCCTTTCTACGATGGAGGCTTTCATAATTGAAAATGTACTATAATGATGTATATTCCATTTTTCCATTAAAGAGCTAAAGCATTTGTTCCAGAATTCCGAACCTCTATCTGTTTGTAGTAGTTTTAGTTTATATTTTGCTTTACTTAGGATGTCCTCAAATGCATTGGTCACTTCCTTTGATGTTTTATTTTTAATTGGTGTGCACCATACAAATTTTGAGAATGCATTTAGGACTACTAAGATGTATTTATTTCCCTTATTAATTCGTGCAAAGGGAATCATTTCAATCATGTCTGCTTGGTACAAATCATTAAGTCCTTTAAGTATTACCTTGGAAAATTATGTCTTGCAGGTTTGTGAATTTCATTTACCACATCATTTCTCACCTTTCTCTTCATTTTGACTAATGGAACATTGCAGGACAATTTCAACCCAGAGTTTTTTTTGTAATGACAGTAGATTACTTGCTTTAAAATATAATTTGTTTCCTTTTTGTACTTGTTTACCTATATGTTTAACAGGAGCTTCATAAAGGGTAGACTCATTAAACAGAATTGTGGTATCAGAAGGATAAATGTTTATTTGTTCGATTTTACCATCCACCGGAAATTCATAGAAATATTCCTGGTTCTCCAAGAGAAAAATACGTTCACTAATAATGTTTGATTTAGAAGTGGGTTTTTTTATATTTCCAACAAGAACTGCTTGAATGTTTTCAGGTTCACCACCTAAAATTTTTATAACACATTTACTATATTGTGATGCTGGACATAAGTATAATGGAGCTTTTTTTAGTACTGATATCACACTATTTTTTTAATTTTGTAAAAAGTGTGTTCCATATTTGTCGATGAGCATCTTGAAAATAACTGAGTACAAAGTTACTAAATACATTATTTTATTACACCACCTTCTTTTAGTTCTTCAATAATAGATTGTATTTCGTTGTCAAGTCCTGTATTTCCAGAAATTTTGGATGCCATTAGATGTTTGAGTCGGTCAACAATTTCATTAAAATTATCAAAGTACTTATATTCAACGTTTCTGTTGGTGAAATCCATTAATGGAAGTTCTCCTCCCAGTTTTGACTTACTTCTAGTTATAATTTTGGGAGGTTTGATTATTGGCATAGAACCAGTTCTGGGTCTTGTTTCTAGTTTGGGTTGGATAATAAACATATGCTTGTCTCTAATATCTCGGGGAATGACTCGTTTCTTCTGCTTAGGGTCATTATCAACATAAAGTGCATTTGTCCGTCGTAATATGTCAACATAATTATTAACATCTGTATTCACAAATCCTGTAGGATTTTTCTTGAATAGTAATTCATATAACCCAGGAGTTCCTATGTAATGAATGTCTTTTATTTTTAAATCAGGTCCAGCTAATTTATTTCCAGGATTATTGGGATCGGGTGAATCCTTAAAATGAATTTTAGAATCACCTATAGTAAAGTTTTCTGTCAAATAATCATGAGCTACACCCAATATATGATCAAATTCATCTTTAACATCATGAATGCTTTCTGCTATGTAAGTTCTAGGAATTGATGCATACTGTGATAAATAGTATTCAAGTCCAGCTACAGTTGTTTTATTTAAAACATCAATTAAATTTTGAGGGAATGTTTCATCAATGTACTGATCAATTAATTCAATATCAGGAACGTTAGTCTGAAATGTCTCTTCATCTTCCAGAAATCTTGTTTCGTTTTGTAACATGCTAGAGCTTGGAACAGTTGGTTGAGCTGATGAGTCGGAGAATTGGATAACATCTTTCAAAGGTTTATGTGGTGTTTCTCTTTTCCTAAATGAAGGTGTTTGTTCAGCAGAAGATAGTTCAGACTTCTCTATATTTTGGGTAAATTGTTGTCCTTTGTTTTCAGATCTTTCAAAGTTTGATAAAAGTTCTTTGAGTGGTTTAGTAATTGGTTGATATGTCTTTTCCAACTGGCTTTGAGCTTGTTTAATTTCAGATTTTAGTTCTTTGTATTTGTTCTTTATATCTCTTCTAGTTTTTAACAATCTTTTATAAAGTTGGTGCTCCATCTTAGAGCAATGATTGCAAACTAGTTGTGTCATATATGTATTCAGATTTTTAAAGGTTTATAAAATGGTCAAATCCTTTGCGATAGCGCCCATCATTTAAGGGACTGTCCTTATCTATAGTCAGAAAATCAAATTTCTTTTCCCACCAGTGTTTGCATATATTTTTAAAATCATCAAATGACATGTCAACACTTATATGATCATCATAAATATGTTTTAAATTTGTCATGTCTTGTTGAAATATAATTAATAAGTTAGCATTATCCCTTATAAGTTGTTTGGGTATAGAACTATAGGTCTGTGATAGATAGCAAATATCGATTTTCTTATGACGACCGAAACAAAAATATTGTTTCACAATATTTTGATCACAGGTAATGACATCATCAAAAATGATAATTGAATGCGATTGAATCTTTTCAGGAGTTATTACCTCATCTCCATCATTAAACTCAAAGTAACCTATATCTTTTATGGGGTTCATAACTGCTCTTAAATACTCGTATTTGGGTTGATATAAGGATTTTGAATATAAGTAAATATTTGTAAACCGAAAACCATTAGGGTGTTCTAATAAACTAAGCAATACATTTGTTTTTCCACAACCTGAAGCGCCTATGATTAAAGCCCGCTTTGAATCACTGGAGTTAAATAAAACACCATGTTTATTAATTCGATGTTGTTGAAAACCATCGTGATTTTCAACTGGTTCAACATTATACTATCAGTTTTCGATTCGTTTGCATTACTACGACATTGTGAGTCTTTACTTCGGTATATAAAGGAAACACAGCTCATCATAGCATCACAATGAGTTCAGTCAAAAGTAAGAAATCAAGACGTAAAGATCGTGGAGTTTTAAATAAAGTAATTGACAAATTATCCTTTGAATTACACATTCCTGGTTATAATTATTGTGGTCCAGGGACAAAACTCAAAGAACGTTTACGAAGAAAAGATCCACCAATAAATCAAGTTGACTTAGGCTGCCAGAAACACGACAAATTCTATTCTAAATTTAAGGACGATAAGGCTAGACGTATAGCTGATAAAGAATTAGAAAAGACAGCTTTAGAATGATTTAAAGCAAAAGACGCTAGTTTTGGTGAGAAGTTAGCTGCTTTGAGTGTTGCCGGTGCTATGAAAGCTAAATCGTCACTAGGGATGGGGCTAAAGAAAGAGAAAAGAAGGCGAAAGAAACAGAAGAAAAGTCAAACAGGAGGAGCTTTGAAAAATAAAGTTACCCGACATAAAAGGAAAAGGATAATTCCTGCTGCAAAAAGGGGTGGATTTTTACCTTTCCTTCTACCTCTATTAGCTGCAATTGGAGGTCTAGGGGGTGGAATAGCCTCTACCGTAAAAGCAGTTCAGGATTCAAAAGCTAACCAAAAAGAATTAGAGGAACAAAAGCGTCATAATCAAGCTATGGAGCAAGCTACAAAAGGAAATGGTATATACTTGAAACCATACAAAGTTTTGGTTATTCACAAAATCAAAAAGGCAAAGGAATGTATTTAAAACCTTATTCAAAAAACTTCCAATAAAATTACCTCGAAAAGCATTAACAAATTTTGATATCATTAGGTTAGTTAAAAAACTGCAAATACCAAATTTTCGAGGTGTCTTTATGAAAAATCGTCTACCAAATAAAATCCGTAAAGCTGAATGTGGAATTATTAACCTGGATAATTCTGAGAATGAAGGTACTCATTGGACAGCTTATGTGAAAAAAAACAAACAAATAATTTATTTTGATAGTTATGGTAATCTACGTCCGCCTATAGAAGTAGCTGCATATTTTTTAAGTGATTCTTCTACAAATAAAATTAAATATAATTATGAATCTTTTCAAAAATTTAATTCTTATATATGTGGACACTTATGTTTAACATTTTTATATAACCAGTACCATACATGAGATTCTTTCAATTAAAAATAAACTACTGAACAGCAACAATGTCTTTTACATTTACATTAAGTGGAACTTCATCTACTTTAAATTATGACTTTTCTCCACCCATTTATTTGCAAGATGAATTCGATTATGAGATAGGTCTGACAAACTTTGATAGTTACAATTCTATACCGAATATTGACAAAACAAATAATAACTTTGTTTGGAAAAGGCTTTCAAATAATTCAGTGAAGATTCCAGAAGGATCTTATGAGTTTGAAACTCTAGCAACATATATACAAGACTATATTCGAAGCATAGATGACAAAGCTGTAATTAGAATTTCAACAGACAAAAATACTTCAAAAGTAATTATAAGCAGCAATGGAGAGATAAGTTTTGATGCTGAGAACTCATTGGGTCCAGTTTTAGGTTTCGGTAAAACAATATTAACTGCTAACAATACACATAAATCGATTCACCAAGTAAAAATTTTGAAAGTGAATACAATACTAATTGACTGCAACATTGCATTGGGATCATTTTTAAATGGAAAGCCTGTTCATATTATTCATCAGTTCTTTCCCACTGTACCTTTTGGATATAAAATAGTGGAAACACCATCAAATATCATTTACTTTCCGATCAATGTGAAAACTATATCAAATATTTCAATTCGCATTCTTGATCAAGACGGTAACCTTATAAACTTTCAAGACGAGATAATTACCATAAGACTTCATCTTAGAAAAATAACATTGTGAAAATGGTGTTGTATTTTCACGGTAATGTTTGTCAGCAATCACTCCCACAACAACAACATAAAAAACTACAACTCAAAATTCGAAAAAAGCGAAAATATAAAAATCAAGTGAAGCAGACAAGAAAATCCAGTTCTACGCCAGCATCAGAAAAATTAACATCGGAAAATAGGGAATTTCTACAATCCTCAGGATTTGAAGTTCTAGTATAATGGAGTTGTTAAATATAACTGGACATCCTTATAATGAAACAACAATAGAGTCTTACGAGTTTCATACTTATATGCCTTATATACCAGGAAATCTCAATTACAATGTATCTGTATTTAGAAGGCAAACTGGTTAAAGAAGAAGGTTCGGTTTCTACCAAATTGCAATTTGTAAATAATGCAATTTCTTTTCTTTTTCGAGAAATTCGTTACGAATTAAATGGGGTAGTAATTGATTCACTCAGAAATGTTGGAGTTGCCTCTACAATTAAAAATTACCTGTCATTCAGTGAAAATGAGAGTTCAATGCTGAAAAACGCTGGATGGTTTCCGAAGAGAAAACAAGATGAGAAAGTTTTAGTGGATGAGTTTGGTAATTTCAATGTTTGCATTCCACTAAAATTATTATGTGGATTCTTTGAAGATTTTAAGAAATTAATCGTTCATATGCGTCAGAAAGTAGTCATTCTTCGAAATAGTAACGATTTGGATGCAGGGACTTGCGCAGATGACACAGAAAAGCCAAAAATTGTAATAGAGAAGTTATACTGGAGGGTACCGCATGTAAAACTAAGCATTCCAGAACAACTGAGAATCAATAATATTGTTGCTAAAGGATTAGAACTTCCCATCGCATTTCGTCCTTGGGAACTTATTGAATATCTATCCCTAACGCAGACGACATACATGGCCTGTAAAAACGACAACCAAAGTAGAAACTCCTAGACATGTCGTGATTGGTTTTCAGAAAAATCGTAAAGGAGATCTAAAGCAGGATATGAGTCAATTTGATCTTTGTTACTTAAAAAACATACGAATTTTTCTTAATTCAGAAAGGTATCCATATAATGATTTATTCCTAAACTTTAAAAATAATAAATTTGCAGACCTCTATGAGACGTTTGCCAATTCCCAAGAGTCTTACCACAAGAATAAAATTAATTATCCAATTTTCTCCCCTGAAGAATTTAAGAAATTTGCACCAATTATATATATTGCTCTCGCCAGATGGAGTCCATTCAAACAGGATCTGTTTACCTATAATCCATTGACAAAAATTGTGAAACAACAATAAAGACGCTTGGGTTTTAGTTCATATTGTTTTCAGTTTGAGATTATTTTTTAATATTTATTGAAGTGAATCAACATACTTATATTCATTGTTTATAGTACTAAAACACCGGTTGTAGTAAAAATAAGTGTATGATTTTATTTTTCCCATAATGGTATTTATCATAGATTTCCAAGGGTTCAAAGTGGAAAATAATCGGTTTATTGTAAAAGAATTAGCTGCATTTGATGGAACTAGAGTATGTCATTTTTTATTCCAACCACCCTTTTCATTTAGATATTTATCAAGAGTATACAAAAAGCAAGCCGTTTGGTTAACTAAACATCATCACTGTCTGATTGGAATGGAGGCTTCATCCCCTTGCACAAATTAAAGGAAATTCTTTTAACACCTGTTACTTCTTTACCAGCAGAAAATGAAGTTTATGTGAAGGGCAAAGAAAAAGCAAATTATTTAAGAAGTTTATTAGGAACAACTATTTTTGTAGAATTTAATGAACAACCTGCATTAATTAAGGATACGCCTAGATGTTTTTTCATTTAGAATCTCATTGTTACTGTGCGCTTACAAATGTTTATTATCTGTATGATATTTTAATGAATAAAGGTGTTTAAAAATATTTTTTTATTCTCTAAAGGGAGGGGGGGTTCATTATAATAAAACAAATTTCAAGTAATAAAGTCAGTTTGTATCACACCAGAAGCAAATATGCAGTCTGATAATAGAAAAATGAATAGTGATGATGGTATCGATGAACCCAACACTTGTTATTGGAAACAATTTGATGACTATTATAAGAGATTTTTGGAAGACATTAAGATTGAGGGTCCTTTTATTTTAAACTCTCACTATGCTGTTGATGGTTCACCATTTGAACTTGAATGTGGAATGAGCATGGCTAGAAATTTTGAACCCGCAATAAGAATAGTGAACACTCAAAATAAAACAAATATCTCTTTGAATCATTTTGAATGGAGAGAATTTATTACACAAATTGATCAATTGATACCAACATACTTCAAGTCGTCAGTTGAATACGCTCCATCTGAAATTAAAATAGAAAGTGATGAAGGAATAAAACTTTTGAAAATAAAATTCATGGGAGTGGAAATTTTGAAAATATTTAATTCTTCAGATACAACATTTTATTTCAAAGAAGAGGTTATAAACAAAATACTAAAAACTGATGCAACACTAATCTCATTAAAAATTTCTATGTTGCAAAATTTAAATTTTATTCATTATTACACTGCATTTACTGCAGTACTCAGAGGATTGTCAAACCAATTAGATGGACATGTGGACAGACAAACTATTCTCAAAGCACTTGCAAACTGTTTCGATGGAAGTTTAGAATGTTATTCTATGAAAGAATGTTTGATATATTATAGTGATCGAATATTAACTGACACCTTTAATGTTTAAATTAAATAAATCATTTACTGTTTTTAGGATTTTTCTTTTAAACCTAAACAATAATAATAAAACAATTAGTAAGTTAATAATTTTATTGAAATACATACTGCAATATTGTCAACAGTTTTTCATACAACTATTTTATATACTTATTTAATTAAAACCGTTTTTAAAAACGGTATTGTTTACAAATTGATAAGATCTATTTACTATTAAACAGTTTAAACAGTTTTAAATACAGCACTTATATGTTATACTGATTAACATTTAACAGTTTTACAAATAGCACTTATATGATATAGTGATTAACAATTCTATATAATACCACTTATATACTTGGAACAAAGATTAGTTATCTTTTGTTTTAGGGATAAGATAATGGCCCCAAGGAAGTGTATTTACAAAATTTTCTAAAATATATCTCTTGTCGTCTTCGGGACTTAAAACAATTTTACATTGTTCTGTAGAATAAACTTGATGAAGTTGTGAAACAATGCTTCGTTGCGTTTCGTATTCTAGAGAATTATTTCTTAAACAATTTAGGTATTCTTCAAATGTAATATTTTGTTTCATAACATAGTATTTGACACCTTTACTTTTCTTAATACAATTTTTACTTGAACCTGCGTTTGAGACATTAAAATTTAAATCTTGCTCTACTAAATATGCATATTGTTTAGATCTAAGCCCTACAAAATCTGTCAGAATTCTCCCGTTATTTTCATCTTTCATTATTCCAATAATTTTTCGATTTTGAGGTAGAATGCCATAGGGATTTTTTATATCATATTCACTAGTGTCAAACAAATCGGGATCTTTTTTAATGACCTCTTCGTAAACATCTTCACACTCTATTTCATACAATAAACTGTCTGTGTCTGTGTATAATAAACTGCAATTTCCTGGAAATTTATTCAATATATAATTATAATGAAAGTTGTATATCACAGTTTTTGATAAATCTAAAATGCTCATTCCAACATATATTGGTTTATTAAATAGTATATTTGTTTTCTTCAACTCAATGGCTACCAAGTTTTCATCAAGGATGGTTCTGTTATGGAAGTTAGGACTAGCTATTAAGTTTCTGGCACCATACCTGCCAGACCAAGAGTTAGTAATTTTGACATTTCGGTGTTTTTTGACGTTTTCCATTGTTTTCCTGTAAATTGAATTATTTAATAATTTAAATGTTTCAATTCCAAATTTATCTTTAGATTCAGAACGAAGTTTAGAATTTAAATCTATATAAGGTTTAAGCCAACATGACTGATTAAATTTTAAAATTCGATGGATTTTGGTGAGAATCAAACCATTACATAAATATTACTTTAAATTTCGGTAATGCAATATATATTTTTTTATCATAAAGAGTTGTCATGAGTTTAGGAATTTTTGAGTTTGGTAGAACTCTGTGTTCTGGAGCCAACGGTAGATCTTTATGAAGGTTGTGTAAACTTTCAGGATATTTCAAATCGACCTCTAGTATGGAACCTACAGAAGAATCATCTTCTATGTTTAAGACATCAAAGTTATCGGTTTCGGTTACCCATTCAAATCCTCCTGTAGGAAGATTTGGTCGCATAACACTTCCATATAAATTGTTTACATCAAAATATACTAAATATTTGGATGTTTCATCAGATTTGAATTCAGACATATATTTATTGTTAGCCCTAGAATATCTTTTGCTACATTGACTGATTCCACCCCTTACTCCTTTCTCAAAAAAAAGTAAAATATCAATATCTTGAATGGTTTCAAGTTCACATTTTGTGTATTTCAGCATGCAGTCCCATGAATACCCAGGAAGAGTGTAATAAAACGCTGAATCAAGCCCGTAAATTTTATGACACATATTTCTAAAATTTTTAAAGATATCTGATAAAAGAATTACATCGGTTTTCAAATATAAATCCGAATATTCCCATAACGTTTTAATAGAAAATTGTTTCCAAATTTGCTGTGCGTGACGGTAGTCTTCATCTGTTATGTGACAATCGAATAGTTTATTGTAAAATTGTTTTTGTGTAGGCAATTTAGTTTCTTCTAGTTTTTCTAAGGAATCTACAAGTCGTAACAAAATACTCCTTTTCTGCATAATAATTTAAAACATTTTTCATCCATATCTTTAAATTCTTTTCTCATATTTGTCATTTCATTATAATCGAGGAAGTTAGTCAGTTGGTCCAATGAAATTGATAAAAACCTAAATGAGTCAACAAAACGGAATTTGATATTTGTCTCTGAATCTGTTTGAGTGAAACTAATATATCTTTCTTTGTTAATAGGTAAAATATAAACATAATTTTCTCTTGCTAGATCTTTGATGATGAAATGACTGTCATAGCCAGTCAAGTTATGGAAAAATAAAGGAACAACAGTTGTTTTTTTATAATTTAAATTACAAGAAAAATGATAAATTTTGAATTAAAATGATTATGGTCTTTAAGTATTATGTTATTTTCATTAAATTTTTGCTCACAGATGTGACACTCTACAGGTTCAATATTTTGATCTATTTCTTCCATTGGTAGAATAGTAATTTTTTTCCTGTACGTATTTGGCTATAACCTTTAATTCATTTATTAACCATTTCATAGAGTCTTCCCCCCTCTAACTTCTGTAAAAGGACAAATTCTGATCATAATCAGTAAAAATAGTAGCCTACACTATAAGGTAGATGTTTTTGGTAACGTGAGGTTGAAATAACTTTTTTGGTACCATTTTCTTCTCGAAACGGTACCAAAATTGACTCGAAATCACAATACATTACAAATGGCATTTTTTCTTTGTGACAAAAATCTTTAAACCTAATATATTTTTCCGTTGGAAATGAAATTTTACAATGATTTAACTCTGCACAATATATTTCATGATCTTCTAATTTCGTTTGACTTCGAAAATAATTCAAACATCGATCACAGATAAAAGTTTAACTTTGGAATTCCCTAACTGGCTTTTTACTAATTTCGATAGATTCTTTATCCACACAAACTGGGTTTTTATTTCGATATTTAATGACTCTGATTGTTCCTGTATTTTTAACAAATTAACATGTCGATCTAATACTTTATACTTTGTTAATCTAATCGGAACAATAGTTGAGTTATCTAGTGCAAAAATATTCACAGAAACATTATTATTTTTTTTTCAAATTTCGAGATTTGTGACATATTCATGGGAAACTGAATGCCTTTTAAATTGAGAACGCTGCTATAATGAGGATATGAGGATATCCTATCACAGTGATTCCGAGCAGGATATAAAAACGCCGTAACAGACCATGCAAAACAGGCCTCGTCTGAATTTTTAATATTAACACAAGCTTTCTTTAGTGCAATTTCTTTAGGAAGTGGAAGATATGAAGAGCCACCTGAAGCTATCTCTACTTTGTTAACATTTACCTCCAAACTAACTATTTTAGAAACAGACCAACCACTGTCTCTTTCTTGGAAGCTATCGAGTTTATTTATTATTATATCAATTACAAATTTCTTAAACCAATCATTTAATTTTGTTCCTGAATCAATAACAGCATTTTTAGTATTGAAGTATTTATACTCTGTAATTAAGCTATCTCTACTGTTTTTTTAAAATTCACTACAGAAAGTGGTATTAACTTTAATAACGTTCAAAGATTTTAGAATTCTCGATATTCGACTTTTAAATAAGAAATAGCAGTCCTCTAAAAATTCAAAAATATCTTTATGTTTTAAATTAATAATTATTCCTGTTCGAAGACGATTAGAATATGATGATTGAATGTCTTCCCATTTTACCCTATTTGATCGTTTCGTTTGACCACCTCCTACATGTGTATTAACTAGCAATTCTTTAAATCGCTTTAAGTGTCCTATATTTGTATGAAGTTTTCTTGATAATGCAATAGGTACATCAGAATTTTGTAAAGCTTTATTAAGTGAGAGTAAATTTAGTTTGCTTAATTTTCTCCACTTTTCACGATTTCTGTTACAAGGATCATTACTCAGAATATTATAGGCTTTTTTAAAAATATCTACGATTTTATAACTGAGATTGGAGATTTCCATTTTTGTCCCAAGTATTGTAACTTTTAAACATATGCAAATGCAAAGATAATAAAACTTTTAGACGTGAAATTTATGTAAGGAAATCTGTTGTGTTTCCAAATTAACACATGATTAATTATTAAAAAATTCTGGTGACTCTGTCATCTTTTCCTCACATTTTAAACTATCGTCTTGTATGTTTTCATGAGATTTATTTTTATCAGGAACAGATGAATTTTTACTTTCAATTTTGATGAATGAAGCTGTATCTGAAATTTCTTTTATTCTATATAACTCTGATAAAAAATTGTGAACGCTAATTGATTTTTCGCAAAAACAGAAAATTATATCACACTCTTGACATTTAACACTCATGACAAAAGCATACAATAAATTTCCAAAAAAAAAAATAAATTTAAAACTTAATCTTCCTTTTTCAGTATTCCTAATTGAGATGTAGTTCTGAAAATAATTGCACGCTCTTTGCATTTGTCCACACAATTCAACTATAAATTAACTTTTACAAAACAAATCTGGATAACACTTTATAAGTTAGTTTTGGTTTTCCACTATTTCAAATTGGGCAGTTTCGTGTTTACCAACTATTTTGCTTTCACGAAATATCAAAGAGTACTTATATTTAATGAATTTGGACTCCTTACCGGCTATGTGTTCGGTCATCCTATTAGGAAGAAAAACCACTACATTGTCTAGTTCCACTAGCACACACTTTCCGTATTTGCCCTTGACAATTTTTACTCCTATTATGGGAAATGGTTTGTCCTTTTCGAAGTCCTTGAGCTTCTTATAAGGCTTTTGCTCCAGTAATGCGGTTTTGTTCAGTTCTGTAAGATCCATCTAAAATTATAATTTTGTTCCTTTGCACATCAACAAATATAAATAAATAAAATTAAATTTAGTGTTTTCAAAAAAAAAATATTGCTCAACATATATTTAAGTGAAATTGCTTTAAATAAAACTTGTAAATGATAACTTAACTTTTTTTTGCTTTGAATAAACATATTATTGGACTTTAAAAGACTCCAACAAATATATATGAATGAAAAAACATTCTGTTTCCAGGAAAAATAGTAGCTAACCATTAAGTTTTTAAATCAGATAATTGTACTTGTTACTTACTTTTTAGGGTTTTGAATCACAACAATACCGGAACTTTTAGAGACCGTTAACAATATTGCAGTGTATGTTAATATGTTTTCTTTTCTGTCAATCGTTGTTCGTTCGTTCGACTATGGAAGCAGTGAATTGGGCAACATCTATTTAAATGAAGACCATGGTTTACGTCACGTCACCTTATTTGTATGCATCCCAGAATGAGCTGTATTAGCTCGGTTTCCTTAACCAAAAATAGGCACATGTAGCTAGATTTTCTGAATGACGCGTCTTCTCAGCTTACATATTCACAAAAATATCTGGAAGATATGATTCACTATAATTCCGATGCTTGTTACTAGGCTCTGAGCTTACCTTATTTGTATGCGTCATGAGATTAATTATATCAGCTCAACTTTCACGTCCGAAAATATGCACTGTTTAATCGGTTGTATGAATGATGCTTTTTCATAAATACACAATGAAAATATGTGAACATTGATTCATTATATTATTCACCTTATTTTATTGTTATATTAAATAATAAAATTTAATATATTTCAGTAAACACCAGATGGTTTACCTTTCAGTATTTTGATTGCTTAAAGTTTTAGATAATGAATTTTATATTAAAAGTGGCTAATTAATTAATTAAAAAACAATGTATTATAATTTGGTTTATTTATTATAAATTACAATTTAACATTCTTAAGCTCTATTTGGTAATAAGATTAATACTACAACTTAATTTGCTTAATCAGTAATATGGTATCATCAAAATAAACTACATTGCTTCATCAACATTTTCTTGATCTTCCTCGCTAAACGTTGCACCATCTTCCTCACTATCCGACAGTAGTTCTTCATCTTTCAGGGTTTGTTTTTCCGATATTGATAGAAATGGTATTAGTTCAGCCAAATATCCACGAAGTCCCAGTTCAATTAACTTTTTGCAGAACTGATATCTGGTTATTGTGCCGTTGAGACAGCTTTTACACAGTTTTCTTGCTGCTTGGTATTTTGATGCTAGTGCATAGCAATTCTCAACACTTTCAAAACGTCCAAGACCGTAGACGGCCTCATGATCTGCATCAAATTCTAAATCAGCGAATTGTGAACACAAAGACTTCAACCCAGTTGTAAAATCAATAATTTCAGGATAAGTTTTGTATGCCATTCACATGTTTACGTCTCACAAATAAAAACAAAGGCCACTGCTACTCAACACGATTTCAATAACTTCTAAAAAATATTCAGTAACTTCCCTACATTATATATTTTCCACCACGACACATATTTGATTATTAAGGTTTCCAAATACAGCTATGTAACATAATCGTTCAAATATCCACGTCACAGCTATCAAATTCCATCACTCCAAAAACAGACACACACTCTCTGCCTCCCCCTCCAGCCCCCCAAAATCACCCTGCAAATTCCTAGACCATGTTACCATTGAAAACGCCATATACTTACTGGACCACTGTCTCATTGATTTTTCATAGGATTTTCTGGACCAATTTGCTGGTCCAGAAATCCCATAGGACAGGATAGGGGGTTGGTGGTCCAGCGGCCCTGTTGTTTTTCTACTCGCTTCTAGTTACTCGAATACTGATATTTTCAGGAGCGCGCACGGTGTTATATAGTCGCGGCTCGGCGCCTGTTGGCTGGCACCGTGAACGGTTGCGTGTGATTGGCCCTGGGCGCTCAGTGGGCACGCCTCCCGCCTGCTGATTTGTTATTTCCGTTTGAGTTGTTATTGGACGGGTCCGGGCCAGTACAGTGTTTAATAGAATTTTCCAACAATTCGATAAGTTCTGGATTTCATTGCGTGCGTTTAGACTGTGAGGCCTCTTCCGTATTTCAATTGCCTCTCTTACGAGTCTTGATTTCGGGTGTTCTATATTTGCCAGTACTCTGGTGTTCTCAAAGTCTATTCGGTGTGACGTCGTGGTGGCGTGTTCCGCAATGGATGTTGTTTTTTCCTGCTTTCTTATAGCATTCTGGTGTTCATCACGTCTAGCTTGAATTCTTCTGTTAGTTTGCCCCACATAGGTTTTGTGACAGTCTGCAAATGGAATCTCGTACACTCCCTGTTGTTCTAAAGGGATCCTGGTCTTCGGAGTCCTCAACACCGTGCTTATTTTTCCTTTTGTATTGAAAATAGTATCGATATTGTGTCTCCGTAGAATTCTTGCAATACTCTCCGTGGTACCATTGACATACGGTAAATAAACCTTGGTTATTGGTGTCTCATGCTCCTCGTCTGTTCGTCTCGGTTTTGATTTTAGGGCTCTTTGAATATTTCGGTCTGTAAATCCGTTTTGTCTCAGAGCTGTTTTTAAACTGTCCATTTCCTGTTTGATGTTGTCCTGGTCAGCTAGTTTTTGTGATCTGGTTACTAAAGTTTTGACGACGGCTTGTAGTTGGGCTGGGTGGTGATGAGAATTAGCATGAAGGTATCTGTTGATGTGAGTTGCTTTCCTATATACTGTATGGCCAAGGGTTCCATCTTCCTTCCTATTTATGAGAACATCAAGGAATGGCAGTTGATTATTGGCTTCAACCTCCATGGTGAATTTTATTTTGTGAAGGATGCCATTAAGGTGGTCTAAAAATATGTTCAGGTGTTCTCTCCCATGAGGCCAAATCACAAAAGTATCATCCACATATCGCAACCATAAACTGGGTTTAAGAGTTACTGTTCTTAGTGCCAACTCCTCAAAGTTCTCCATAAAAAGGTTTGCTATTACTGGTAAGAGTGGCGATCCCATTGGAGCTCCTTCCACTTGTTTGTATCGTTGGTTCTCGTAAACAAAATAGGTGTTCATCAGGCCGTGCCTTGTTAAGTCTACAAGGTCTACAAGGCACCAGAACCACTTTTTCTATATGTAATTTTCATTTTTTTTATTTTAATACTAATAATTTATTCAATTTATGTTTGTACATGTAATAAATATAAACAAGTAAAAAATATGTTCACTATGTCCTATCTTTTTAAAAGATCATATAGTAATTTTTGAATCAATTTTGCAAAGTGTTGTCAATTGACAAAACAATTCTTCATTTAAATGAAAAACTTTTGCATCTGCTTTCATTAATAAATTCTATATGTGTGTATGAACATAACGTTCTGTCTCCAAAGTTTTGGCGTCAGACTTTACCTAAATGCAAAATGTCCATATTCAATTACCTTTAGAAATGTCGAAATATTAATTTGTGACCACTTTAGTATGTGTTGTTGTCGTTATTGTAAAAGAGTAACGGCATAAATCAATAGCAAATAATTTCATTGCGTTAATAAAATCGATTTATTTATAATACTATTTTATTCTATGGAGGGTTGAATACAGGACACACTCTGTGTAAGAAAAAGTGTCCACAAAATTGTTTCAATTTGGGGGAGCCACTGGGACGACCGGGTAATTTGTTCGTAGAAATCAGTTTTCATGCTATTGAGATCTCACCCACAAACATTTATATTATGTGATAATGACCGTTTATTGCATACTCGCAAGTTTGAAACTTTCATTTCATTCTAAGTATGGTTGGTCCACTAAAATTAGAATTGTGTATTGCGTGGGGACTGATCAATGTAATTCCGAAAATATTTTATTAATTTAACATTAGACTTTTAATTTATATTGTTTCTATTTTGAAGGCTAATCGTTTCATACAATTTAACTAACATTACAAAGCCCGTGGTATGAATACGAATAGTGAGATTTAAGATAAATATTTAGATTTGACATCATGGCAATAATTCTAATGTTGTAATGAATTTGATTTCAGTTTGACATTTCATAATATTATTAGCCGTCAGGTCAAGGTACCGTTTCAATTCAATGCGAAAATTATTAATGTATTATTTACAGAATTTCAATTTCAATACACTTATTATTTAACATAAATTAACAGCAAGTGCATTGTATTTCTTTATATGTTTGATATTTGTATTTTTTAGTATGACGTCCTGATGTCTACATAGATTTCGTTTTCTTGATGTTTAAATTTAAGCCCATGTCATTACTAAATGTTTTTATATTCTCTGTTGTTGAAGTTCAATATGAGCAGCAAATCGTAGATACTTGAAATATTCAACGCCTGCATTAAGTCCTCTTTTGTGCAACTTGAAGTTTGCCTTAAGACACCAAGTTTGGATGAGATGGATTGGCATTATAGACTTGAACCTGTCATATACAAGGTGTAAATAGTTTGACTGCATATATTTTAGGTGCAGATAGTACCCACCAAACAAAACAAAAACCTCTTATAACCCTATGGTCTAAAGGCCTATAAGCAAGAAAATTTGAAATACATGTTAAGTAAATTATTGTCAATGTGGCAACGTCGCGCTAAAAATGAGATTTGCTTGTAGCGTGAATAATAAAGGAATGAGTCACCACAAAAAAATGAACACCTGTTATTTTTTTGTATTAAATAATTTCATAGTTTCGAGTGCCGGTAGATTTATTTAGGTACATAAAATTTTATGAAATATTATTTTCAAAAATGTACCCTTTTAATATCTATGTATTGAAATGAATATTTATATTTGGCGATTTATTTTATGCATCAAGTTGAAGAAGGGAGGATACAAAGTTGTTTACATTATGATAGAAAAATAATGCGATGCAAATTATATTAAACAAAACATTTCTTATATATAGTTCTTTTATGTGTTAAATTCTTCGAGAAATAATTGTTACTAAGAAATTAGTATTACTTATCTTAGACAAATAAAAACCTTTGACCTGCAGTATGTCATTATGATAGAGCTCTGGCGAGCAAACGGATTATTTATAGTAAATATTCAAAATTCAAAATTCTTGTAATTACATTTGCTTTCCCCATAAATTAATAGTATGTCAGGTCTTTACCTTATTGTATGATTGTCACTGTTTGTCACAAAATAATACACTCGAACTCACAATTCACAACAGATTTTATTTATTTTTCCAATTTATATTTTAAAATGAAAATTAAATAACTTACGCTATGTCGAATGTCTCGCAAAAATCACTTTCATTTTCTTAAAAGAACCGGGCAGCAAAAAAGCATTCATGGCAACGGCCAGCTGTAGTACTCAGTATATGCCACATCTGATCGGAGAAACGTAGGGCAAATTATAACAGAATATTTAGAGTTTAAATAATAATTTTCTTTGTTAATACAGTTATTAAAGGTGTAGACGCTATAGAGTATTTACATATTTAGCTTTACAATAATTTTGAAGCCGGAAATAATATATTATTCACTGTAATAAAGGCTACAGAACTTCTAACTTTTTCATTTTTTTTTGGCAAAACAATAGTTTATTTCTGCAAATGTTATAAAGCTTTTTGATTTGTTTTGACCTGAAGTATTGATCCTCAAAATCTTTGCACTCAAACCGTTTACACCCTGTATATTGTTACGAGGATTCATTATTCCGATAATTCTGGGAATCCGAAATGGTTGTCTCTCAACAGGCCGACCGCTGCCGTTACTGGAAATTCCCTTAAAGCTTCCAGAACATGAAAGAGTTTCCCGATGGTTCGTGGACTTACCAGACAATTCGGAGAGAAAATATATAAATGTGAACAGCTGGCGATAGGAGGCATTCAGTTTTCGACAGTCGTATTGTATAGTTAAGATAAAATAGAAATAAATTAGAGTGAGTTGGACTGTGTTTTTAAATAAATCCAAGAACTGAACAGAACCCGTGTGTGAAAATAAAAACATTACAGTGGTGTCGGGTGTGGGGTGTATTTGTGGAACATTTGTAGTGATAAATAAATAGACTAACAATGTTCAAAGCGGTTAGTGAATTGAAAGTGACGGATTTAAAAAAAGAACTTGAGGAAAGGGATTTAGAAATTAGTGGGAAGAAAAGTGAATTAATACAACGGCTACGAGTTGCCCTAATAAATGAAGGTAACGATCCCGATACATATTTGTTTGAAGTTTCTGGTAATGGGGACATGGGTATGCTTTTAAAGAAATTGGAAAAAAATTCAAACACTTTAGAAGAGAAATTGCTAGAAAATTCTAAATACTTGAAAGAATTGTTGCAAGAAAATACTAAAACTCTAGAAGACAAATTAGCAGAAAATTCTAAATTCTTAGAAGAAAATTTGAAAAGCATGGTACAGAAAAACTCAGAAATGCTGGAAGCGAAGCTATTCGAAAATGAAACGCGGATAGAGGAGCTAAAGCATATAATGGAAAGTGAGATCAGCAAAATAAGAGAACAGGTAGTCATAATACAAAGGGGAGAAACTTCACCAAAGATCGGAAGCAGAAATAGTCCAGAAGTAGTGAATTCGAAAACTGGCCTCGATGGAGCAAGACACAAAATGAAACCTCCACAATTGATGGTAAATCGTCATGGACTAACTATAGGCGCCAATTCGAGGCTGCAGCAAAGTTAAATGAACGGTCGGCAGAGGAGAAGGCAATAGCACTAACACTCCTCTTAAGAGGGGATGCTACAGATATCTTACAAACATTGAATACCTCGGAGCAAGAAGACTACAAACAACTGGTCAAACATTTAGAACTGAGGTATGGTAAGACAGATTTGGAGCACGTCTATCATTCCCAATTAAAAAATCGCCACCAGAGATCAAATGAATCCCTACAAGAGTTTGAATCTGATATTGCCCGTCTGGTTCGCCTTGCCTATCCAGCCACACCGGAAAATGTAATAGAAAGGTTAGCAGTGCAAGCATTTTTGGATGGACTTCAGGACCACGAAGCCACACAAGCATTGACTCTAGCTCGACCGACTCAATTAGTAGAAGCTTTAGAATTCGAGGCTGCGAAAAATACCTGCAGAGGTCAAGCCAGAGTCCGAATCGTTGACGGAGAATCCGAAGATGGCGGAAACGATGAAGCCTCTGTAAGAAAGATAATAGAAGATGTCCTTACCGAAAAAAGACTAGTGAGATGTCGGAAGTGTCGTAAGGTAGGACATGTCCAGAGTCGTTGCAAGGAGAACAACGGAGTACAGACTTCCTCATCGGGGAAACTAAAGAAGGTCTACCTGTAAGCAACAAGTCCCAACTACCAACGCATATATCGCTTCGCTACGCAACCACGTTAACAGTGTCTTCGTAGATGGCCTTATTAATAGGAAGCAATTTGCAATGCTGCTGGATACTGGTGCGACGAAAACAGTAATAAGGCCCAACATTGTTTTAGAGACAATGAAAAAACTGACAAAATGGCAACTGCGGACAGCGACAGGAGAAGCAGCGAAAGTCCATGGTGAAATACAGGTTGAAATGACCTTGGGAAACACAACCTTCCTACTTCGAACATTAGTGGCAGACATCGAAGACGAAGTAATCATTGGAATGGATATCATGAGCTCCAAGGGATTCCAGTTAAACTTCAAAGATGGAATTCTGCGAGTGAATGACGAAGAAGTGGTGCTTCATTGAACAGATGACATAAAGCTTCGAGCCATCTTAGCAGAGGATGTCAATGTTCCGGAAAACTCAAGCTGGAACAGTAATGATATTTGATCCCGAACTTAACGACAAAAATGTAGGCAGAGGAGTCGCACTGGGGAAGACTCTGTTTCGTGCCAGGGAGATTGTTCCAGTAAGAGTAATGAATCATTACTCGGTTGTGCTAAGCAAAGGAACAACTTCGGGCTATTGTTCAATAGTTTCCTATGTAGTCCGAAGCACACAGCATGCAGAAATGCCACCAGGTAAACAATCTGAGGAACTGGAAAGACTCATCACCGATTCATCTAAGAATATGAAACCAAATCAGAAAGCAAAATTGAGGGAAATCGTTAGAAACTACCAGGATATCTTCGATGTAGGGAATGGCAAAAGAGGACGAACCGATCTGGTGAGACATAAAATTAATACTGGGGACGCTCAACCTATTGGACAGTCGCCGAGAAGACTACCCCTAGCTAAAAGAGAAGAAGCAGACAGGACATAGTTATTGGACTATCCAATAGCCCTTGGGCTTCTCCAGTTGTCTTGGTTAAAAAGAAAGATGGTTCGACCCGATTTTACGTGGACTATCGGGATTTAAACCACGCTACAAAGAAAGACAGCTATCCCCTTCCAAGAATAGACTATACCCTAGATACGTTGGCTGGATCGAAGATGTTTTCCACCCTGGACTTGAAGAGCGGTTATTGGCAAGTGGAACTTGCTAAAGAAGACCGAGAAAAGACTGCTTTTACCATCGGCTCAGGACTTTACCAATTCACGGTGATGCCGTTTGGGTTGTGTAATGCCCCAGCGACGTTTGAAAGATTGATGGAAACAGTGTTAAAACAGCTTTCATGGAAAACATGCTTGGTGTATCTTGCCAACATTATCGTGGTTGGAAGATCATTTGAAGACCACGTCAAGAACCTGAAGGAGGTGCTTCGGCGACTTCGAAATTCCGGCCTAAAGTTAAGCCCGAAGAAGAGTCAGCTGTTCCAAGAAGAGGTGCAATATCTTGGACATATGGTTTCCGCAGAGGGAGTAGCTCTTGATAAACAGAAAGTCAAAGCTGTCCAGGAATGACCGATACCTAAAGATATCCATCAGTTAAGAAGTTTCCTGGGGTTATGCACAGACTATCGTCGGTAAGTAGCCGGATTTGCCAACATCGCCAAGTCACTTATTAGACTCACAGAGGGGAAGGTACAATACCAGTGGGACGAGGAGTGCCAGCGATCATTCGAGACACTGAAAAGAGCATTGACGGGTGCCCCCGTCTGAAGTTATCTTTTGCCAGATGGAAACTTCGTTTTGGATACCGACGCAAGCAATGTCGGAATTGGTGCGGTGCTTTCGCAGAACCGTCTTGGTCAGGAGAAAGTCATCGGTTATTTTAGCAGGACCTTGAGCAAACCTGAACGGAATTACTGCGTTACTCGCAGGGAACTCTTGGCTGTGGTAAAGGGGGTAGAACATTTCTATAAGTACCTCAATGGTAAAAGATTCCTCCTGGTGACTGATCATGCAACACTGAAGTGGCTCTTGCAGTTTAAAAACCCCGAAGGACAAGTGGCCAGGTGGATTGAGCGGTTGCAAGAATTCGACTTCGAGACTGAACCTCGCACAGGAACAAGCCATAAGAATGCTGATGCCCTATCGAGGAGATCATGCCCTGATGACTGCAAACATTGTCAGCGAGCTGAAGAAAAAGGGGCTGTTCTCTGTAGAACTACCGCCGTCGATGACCATTGGCAACCTGGGGAGATCCAGAAAGACCAAAATTTAGACCCAGAACTAAAAGAAGTTATCCGGTGAAAGGAAGAAGACCGCAAACATACGTGGCAAGACATTTCTTGATATTCACCAACCATAAAGTCGTACTGGGCTTAGTTTAACTCCCTCATCCTGGAAAATGGACTTCTCAACCGCGTCCTGGAATCTCCAGAGGAGGGAAACGACAGAAAACAGATTGTAGTTCCCAGAAATAGGAGACCAGAGGTTTTACGAGAACTACATGATGGTACAACTGGAGAACATCTAGGAGTAACGAAAACCCTGGGGAAGTTGAGAGAACGCTTCTATTGGGTAAACTGCCAAGTAGATGTTAAGGAGTGGTGCCGAAAATGTACGGTTTGTGCAGCAAGTAATGGACCTCAGAAGCGACCAAAAGCTCCCATGAAGCAACGTGGGCAGTCCATTCGAAACAGTACCATTGATGTTGTTACGTTATATTTTTGCCTTAGCTACTCAGTATAATTGAACGCGTTTGGGACCGGTCGAAGTGTTGCTTTTGTTCGTCCGTTCCGATGGCGATCGATAACCTACCGTTCGCGCGCTAATTTTTCCGTATTTATTGTGTTTCGTTGTGATTTATTTTGAAGGAGGTTTGAATTTGACCTGTCGAGACGAATTGATTTATCGAATATTTTGTGTGTTGCTTGACAGTTGTCATTGTCGTCGACAAGGCGGGATGTGATGTGCGTGTAGAAAAGTGTGTGAGGTTAACTGGAGAAGTCGTGCAGTTGTTTTTAAGGGATTTTTCACTAGTATACTGGCGTTTGATAAGCCATCCGAGTTCGGGAGTTATATGGAAATCCCTACATTGTATTCCAGCATATTGTAGTACTATTGTTAGTTGCTGGGATGCTTCTCTCATTGAGGATTTGAAAACTTCTGTTGTTGCGTAATTCTTCAGAGTGGTCATGGTATTTGGGGCCACCCTCACAATGGAACCTTTGGTATAAGAACCCCTTGATAGGGTAAGTGATTTTTGTTTGTTCACCAGCCGATTTCTCCTATTGTCAGACTATTGATAGATATTTTCTTTTTTTAGGGTTTTTTTTCTTCTTGTTCTTCTTTTTCCTACCTACCTGTTTTTTCGTTCTTTCTTCCATTTGTTTTTGTTTCTACGTGCTGCGTTCCTGTTTTTGTTCTCCATCCAGTGAGATTGGGCTTATATTTTGCTGTTCTATTACGACACTAGTACACAGACCTGGTTTGGCATTATGGTATCATGCCGATCATGGACTTAGCATGCAGATGAACTAGTTGATGCATACACGAACACTGTATTTTTGGTATTTCTATCATCAGAGTTCCAGTGGTGGAGTGAGCGCAAGGGACTCTAACTTCAGCTTCAGCTGTGGTTTCAGATAAGTGACAATTTGTGTATCTGATTACTGTTTCATTATCAGTTATTTTTACAATAATAATATAAACCTTAGTATTTGATTTGAAATTAATAAAACAGAATTTGTTTACCGAAAGTAAAGACCATTAGCCTACTATCGGGTTCATTATTATTATTCTGATCGATTGCACTTACCCTCGAGCTCGAGTGTAGTATAGATAACACCAACGTCGGAATTCTGAATTTTTATTGAATGATAAATATCAGGTAATTTATGATCGGTTCCCATTAATGTAGTATTTGATATTGACGATTTATTTAAATATTCTATTGATTAGAATTATTGTATTAGAGGAATATTTAAATATTTGTATCCAGGTTATTCAGGATCTCACATGTTTATATGTACAGTTTGAATCTCTGTCCTTAAGTGTATATTGTTTCATTTCAATTTTTCCCTTAGGTATATTTAACTTTAACATTCTAAGACTGTTTGCATTAATAGAGTGCCTTATGGGATATTTTTAGCGTCTTGTACTAGTACTGTTGTATGCTTATTATTCCTTTTGATTACAACATTTATTTATTTATATTTAGAAATCTAGCGCCCCCAAATTAGCAAAACTTACTACAGCAGATATTTTAGGACGGGTAGGTGTCCTGATTATGTGTATTTAGAAGGTATAGGGGAATCTACCTGGCGCCCTTATTTTCTCTCTTTATTTATATCGCCATGCAAAACCTTGCATATACGTTCAAATAAAACGAACCCCCCCATCTTCACTGAGACTACCGGACATACCTTCTTCTGCCCTTAGCATAACTAGGTAGGGTAGAAATTCGGCGACGCGTAACATTTTGGTGTGGCATTTTAGCACCAACGTGTAGCGTGGCAATGTTGCCCGTCTATTTCCTGAATCCGAATCTGGAAATAAATACATTGTGGTGGTGATGGACTATTTTAGTAAATGGGCCGAAGCGTATGCCTTGCCGAATCAAGAAGCCTTGACCGTTGCTGATATCCTTGTCAAGGATTAGTCGTTTTGGTGTTCCCTTGGAGTTGCACTCAGACAAAGGTAGAAATTTCGAATCTACGCTTTTCCAAGACGTCTGCAAGCTCTTGAAGATCAATAAAACACGGACAACAGCATTACACCCGCAATCCGATGGAATGGTAGAAAGGATGAATAGAACCATTAATCGCCATTTGTCAAAGGCAGTCTCTGACCACCAAAGAGACTGGGACCAGTATCTGCACTTGGCATATCGTTCTGTGCACGAGTCCACGATTCAGACCCCGGCCAGTATTATCATGGGACGAGAATTAAGACTACCATGCGATTTGAAGTTTGGATGTCCACCAGGAGAAGAGACCGCAGGTGAAGACTATGTCAGCCAGCTACGTCAAAAGATGAACGACATCCATGAACGAGACCCGTTAAACATCGAGAATGCGAGTGCCCGAATGAAGGAAGCCTACGACATCAAAGCAGAGGGCGGAGAATTCCAAGTTGATCTTGTTTGGTTGTATAACCCGCAACGTCGTTGTGGATATTCGCTACAGAGATCTTGGGAGGGGCCGTACCAAATTGTGAAGAAAATCAACGATGTTGTCTACAGAATAAAGAAGCTACCTCGGGGAAAACCAAAGGTCGTACATTTCAACAGGTTAGCCCCTTATGCCGGAAGTCATGACAACAAAGATGACCAAGCCCAAGTCCGCAGCATCCAACCATCCGATGAGAGATGACCTTCGTGCAGTTTATGGCACTGTACTCTGATGGCAGAAAGTGCAGCACGACGTAACGAGAGAGGAACCCCGAGACCAGTTTGAGGTGCCCATACAATATGCCCTGACTCATTGTGTGGCTCTAGATCTCCGGATGTCCAGAGGAATAGCCAAGGTGTTTGCCAAAAGTACGGCCAGTTCCAGAAGCTACGGGAGCAAGATACAGTGGTACGGAAGGTCCTTCATCTCGAAGATAAACAACCAGTGGCTACCAGAGACATCTTTTATTTGGTAACGAAAACATTCTCACAGGACAAGCCAACATACAGCGATCTTTGGAAGACTCTGGTAAAATTGAGAAATGTGATGATGGAGAAGAATCTGATGAAATTGGCGGTCCCAAAGATAGCCTGCGGGTTGGATGGACTAAATTGGAGGGTGGTGAGAAGTATGATGGAAACAATCCTGGTATGCTGTCTCATTCGTAGCCCAGATTCGAAGACCGTTGACTGTTACTTCCACCAAACTTCCCGTTGTCGAAATGGAGAGTCTTGCAAATATCGTCACACCAGGAAGGATTCTAGGACATTCCGGGACGAAATGGTCTTAAGGAGGAGGTAATGTTACGAGAATTCATCCGACAGCTGGTGCAATCAGCCATCAACCAATTCGTGGAAGGGACATTATTCCGATAATTCTGGGAATCCGAAATGTTTGTCTCTCAACAGGCCGACCGCTGCTAGGAATTCCCTTAAAGCTTCCAGAACATGAAAGAGTTTCCCGATGGTTCGTGGACTTACCAGACAATTCGGAGAGAAAATATATAAATGTGAACAGCTGGCGATAGGAGGCATTCAGTTTTCGACAGTCGTATTGTATAGTTAAGATAAAATGTAAATAGGTTCTGTGAACATAAATAGTGTTAAAGTAATGGAAAAAATTAGAGTGAGTTGGACTGTGTTTTTAAATAAATCCAAGAACTGAACAGAATCCGTGTGTGAAAATAAAAACATTACAGTATTAAATGTCCCAGGTGTATGTACTTCCGGGTTTGTCCTATTTAGTATGATATCATGCATGTTTAATAATTCGTTGTACATTATGTTCGTCTTCCTGATATTAATGTTTATGCATTTTTTCATTACTCGTGATAATTATGTTATTTGTTGTTGAACTTCTTTATAATGTTTGACAATTAAGGCAATAGTATCAGTCAATCTCAGATAGTTGATATATTCCTGTCTTTTTTCAATATAACTTTCGAAAGATACTTATAGCCACTGTTAATAGTTTTAGCGAGATGAGGTCATGTTGTCTTGTCTCCTCTGATATTGAATATATGTTTATTTAGACCCTATTTTATTTTTTTGTGATCTTTTCTTGTTAAGACCTTCACCCCATTTTATTTAATTGATGAATTCAGGTTCCTTTTAGGTAATAACTTCAGTCTATAGGAAAACAATATGAAGTACATTTTGCCACTGCGGCGCAGGAATATTTAACAATTCATATCATATTATCTAAATAAGAATGAGGCTGTTACGCAAAATGATGTTCACATGTAATAATTTAATGTATAGAAAAATAAATAAATCAAACTTCAATTTCACATTTGAATCCCATGATTTGAACACTGTTATATTCGGTGATATGTAATCTTAATTATTAACAAGCAATTAAGGTTTCTACATTTAAGTTCTCATTTGTAGTAATACAAAACATTGTAATAAAATTTTTAATACTTAATTAGTTAATGTAGCAGAACAAAAATATCTAGTAAATGTTAGTCTAAAGTTGGTAGACAATGTAACTCGTTCCTCAAATTTTCTTTGGACTTCCATCGTCTTGAAGTGTTCCACCTGGATGGTAGTCTAAGGAAACTTCGAGGATCTAGTAAATGTTCAAAGACTTTGCTAAAAAAACGGAAAGTCTCAGATTAAGAATATATAATATGTGGCCAAACGTATATATGAGACAACTTGTAAACGGCTCGATGTTTCTACATTTCACCTCTCTGAGAAAAAATCTCGTTTGAATACAAGAATGTTGTTATAATTCTTCGGAGCAAAGGTAGCGAAATACATCATTCACGGTTGATGTGTACTACAGGAATTCGATTTTATTTTCACACCACGATGTTTCCGGCTGATATTTCCCAGTTGCGTTCGTTTTCACTTGGTTGCATTTAATCACCCTTACGGCGTAAACTTCATGACAAATTAGATAGCTGACAAAAAATCCCAATATTTCGTTACGAAAACGTCGTTTGATCTGTAGGTTCGTGCCGTCATATATTTCTGTAGGGGAGGCAAGATGTAATATTTTTGTCAAAACATCAAATATTTCTTTTTCACAGGGAGCTGACATTTTTATATATGACAGACAATTATTACTAGCAAGCATAAGTGCATGATTAATGAGGGAAGGTTATTTTACACATATTTTGTTTGTTTAATTGGGATTTATTTCCTTACAGTGATTTCTAACAAACATGAGTTAACTTAAAATTCAAATTGTAGTAACGCAAACTTGTGGAAATTGCGTGCAATGCTAGTTGCCTTCTTATGATAAGTGCACTTTCGTTTTCAATCACAGGTCAACATTTGAACTAAGCGGGAACACAGCATGCCTTATAGTGTAGTAGAGGTTTTTCGGGTAGCTGATTACGATGGGAGGGTCGGTTGACCTTCATCACGTCAGGTTCAAGCGCATTCGAAGGTCAAATCGAGAGAGTTTTTGTAGAATTCTCTCGATTTGACCTTCAAATAACCTCTGGGAAAAAGCCCAAGGTCAAACAAACTACGGATTCGGACTTAGAGACCTCAAAAACATTAGCATGAATTTTTTCACATTTTTTGGTAGACCTCTCTAGATTTGACCTTCAAATGACCTTCAAGTGACCTCTGACAAAATGCGCAGTCAAACAAACTACAGATTCGGACTCAGAGACCTTAAAAACATAAGTAACAATTTTTTCAAATTTTTTGGTTGAATTCTTTCGATTTGACCTTCAAATGCCCTTGACTCTGACGTGATCGTATTCAGCGACCCAAAAAACCCCTAGTACCCCATACGGAATGCCGTGTTCCGGCTTAGATCAAATGTTGACCTGAGAATTTAACTTACCTGTATTTCAGACATCACCCTGAGGAAAGAAAACTCAAATGTATAATCAAAATAGCTACTTACCTCCACAATTATTACGAAACTATTTAAATGGAACCCTACCACAAGTGAGCCCCCATTTTAAAGCCTATTTAGAAAGGAATTCAACGGTGTGTCATTTCTTATATTTCATCAACATTTAAGGAATTTGAGAATTGAAATGTGATTCCTGGATATTTTTCTGATCTCTTATGTTATTCACAAATATTCATTAATAACATCAGAGATCAGAAAATTATATTTCGAACAATCTGCTACTTTCTGTGGATGATGCTCTCCCTTTCAGTTTTATTTTTCCAATTTTAACAATGCTGTTTTTTTAAGTGGAAAGTTATTATACTTATTCACGAATATTTCGCTAAATTCCAATCAGGACTAGTTTGCCGAAGGCTGTTGTGTTGATTTTCTATTATAGACAATAAAACGTTTAATGTATTATCCTCGGAAATTGCGGGATAACCTTATTTAGGCATATCCTCTACAGTTCCAAACTGGAGAAACTTTTTTTAATTTTGATTACTGGGGTTGAGTTATGTGTTGTTAGGGATATTTCATACTAAATATTGCACATACCTCTTGTTGAGCTCGCATCATCCTCACAACCAATCAATATAAGAACTTCAGTCTATTGTATTACGGACGAACGCATTTTTTAACGTGAGCAAGCAAATTAGCAATAATGTAACTGATAATACCTTTAGAACTATCACTGTGTACTGTTACTACTTTAACACTTTTTTTGCTTTTGACAAGTTTTATAATATTGATTTAAAAAAGGTATTTGTAGAGGCACAGCTTTTAAAATTATTGTACCTTTAACAATATTAATTACTGAAGATAAGTATGAAACATTTTTGGAATTGCTTTGAAATGTACAGTCAAAAAAATTAAATATACAGGTTATTCTATTTTAAAAATGTCACAGGATTTTACCTGAAACTTGTTGATTTAGCTAAAAATTTACTTATTCCATTCCTTTTGTACACATTAAGTTACCGAGAAGAAGATGAATGTTGGGATACATTATTATTATATCTTTATGAATATTTTACTTATCCTTAAGGTAAAAATACACAAAAACAGAAAGTAGGCAGGTACATTTCGTTTGAAGTATTTACTTCTATCGGTTGGTACTAATGACTACCACCACTCTTTGTGATTATTACGAGACTGTAGAAAAGAATTAAACAACATTTCACAATATTACCCCAAAGACATTTGTTAACGTTTGTGCTGAATTCGGGGACAGTTTAAACAAATTTCCACATTTTTTATATATATATTAAATATATATTTTTAAATTTTATATTTTTAAATTGACTTAACGCCAGTGTCATTAAGTCAGCGTAAATGTCAGATCAATCGTTTTAAGAACGTAATAAACATTAATTGATATTAAACCATTGTGTTTTACATTAGCAACAGCCACAATACATTATATATATAAATTGTGTTTTATAACACAGAACAATTCCCTAAACACGATTCATATAGGAAATTTATTTGCAAAAACATAAATATATACCGATATACGATATAGAATTACGTCAGAATCGATACGTGAAGCTAATAAAGCCTTGAAGAAGTTGGCATTTCTCTGGTGTATTTCATAAAATCTTATGCACACTCGGCAACCCGATAACATATAGATACAACGTGATCCTTTCACCAGATATGAAAAATTCTGTCGTATGAGCTGGAAAAAGATTTCTCTTGGTATTCGGCTAGAGTAAAACTTTTCAATATACCAAAATATGAAGTATTATGAAGATAAATAATTTCGTTTGAAATTTTTATATCAAATTTACCTTATGAAACCTTAATAGATATTGAATAAAATGAAAAATGACTCATCACTCACTACTGACTGCAGCATTACTTTGTTATTTAATTTTGTAGAAGAGCTTTCAGAATATAATGTAGGTTTCTATATTTGACATTAAAGACGCGGAAAGTCAGGTTTACTGTTCTTTTCAGAGAACAAACCTAGAAACTGTTTATCTTTCCAAACTGGCTCTTGGTCCTCGGTTATATATATATATATATATATATATATATATATATATATATATATATATATAAGAGACAAGAGATAAGACAAAAGTTTAGTAATTTGAATAAGTAAATGATTGGGGAAATGTAAATAAAATTCATACATATCTAATAAAGAAAGGAGTTGCAGAAATCATAACAGATAAAGTTAACCTAAAAATATAAACTATGTAAAAAGAATGTTTCAAAAGCAAATTGTTGAAGGGATAAAAAGTGGCATATAAAGTTAGATAATCCATCATGCAGATTGTAGTAGAATTTGGATACTTACATAAAAAAATCTAGGCAGAGAGTCACATTTAGGTCAAACAGCAAAAAGGTTAAATTCACTTATGAAAATCACTGTAGAGTTTGTAAAACAAGTATAGATCACATATTAGGCAATGAGAACACTGAATATAACACATTTTAGATCAAAATTAAGTTTTAAATACATAAATTTGTTAAAAACTTAGAGAATTGAAATGTCAGAATTGTAAAAACCGTTAAAAATTTGAAGGAGTGATGGAACAGTAAAGAGATTTCTACCTTTAGAAAGAGCTTAGAGCATAGTTTATGAAAATTCAATAGTTCAAAAGATATTAAGTCTTAATTTTAATAAAACCCAAATTTTTTAAAGTACCTGTTAAATGACTTGTGGCCAACAGGTGACCAATGTCAAATCAAAATTTTGAAAACATGAATTAAGTGATTTAGATAAAATTTAGGAGAGTAAACGGTATTGAAATTCAAATTAAAATTTGTTTAGATTTTTGCATATGATTTAGAAGGAATATATTTGGAAAGTAATAAAATAAATAAAAACGGAAATGGAAATAGCAGGTGGCACAAAATATTACATAAATAGAAAATCTGACATTGAAAGGCTCTCTTTGTTTCCCGATCGTCGACCAGAGCAGTTAAAAATTTCGTTCCTGTAAAATTACGTTTCCATGACAACCAGATAAATGATCTGTGATATCATTGAAATAAGTGTTCCATGTCAGTTCTGACAAGAAATTAAGTTTGAAGTTAAAATTTTTGAAGTTTTTGGATCAACAATTTGAAATTAAAAAAATAAATATTCCATAAAAGGAATTATTTGGAATCCATTGGATGGAGAGATAAAATCAATTTTTGTTGGACGAATGGAAGTATTGATACAGCAGTAAACAAATCAATTAAGCAGCAGAATTTAGTTTATATAAAAAAAACAGAAATCAGGAAGTAGTATTCCAAAACCAAAAGTAAGGAAAAGGGAATTCAAGCCAGGCAACTGTGAGTTTTTGAATCATTATTTAATAAACAGATAATTGAAATCTAAAATCAATCAGTGATAGAAATAAAGGTTTTTAAAATTTAGTATAATGAATATTTGTGTTTAGAGGATTGAAATATTTTTGTAACAAATTGATAGAAATTTAATAATATTTAAGTACCCAGGAAATTTATTTTGTTGTAAAGGCAATATTATATCAGAATTGTATTGTGGACAATCATTATAAATAAATTGTAATTTGATTGAGAATTTGAAAATTATTTATTAGTCATTTAAAAATCTTAAAAAGAAAAATAAAGTGAAAAATATAATTTCAAAATTTTAAAAAGTGGTAGTGTAACGAAGAAGAAAGAGAGACTTATAAGATAAGTATAGAATTCATTTATTTATTTAATATCTGTAACTTGAACCCAAGCGAAAAGGACCCTGATATAATCATAAATTTGAAAATTCATATATTAGTCAGTAATAATTGGCGCCCAACGTGGGGCTCACCAAATAGTGAGGCTAACTAACTAATTTCATACTTAGAAACAAAATAAATTTCCTGATAAAGTAAACTGTGTGATAATTTGGTTAAATAGATAAGATAAAAAGGTAAGAATATTTGAATTTATAAAAAAATAAGTGATTTTTGCAATTTCGAAAAAAAAAACTTGGTGGGGTATTTATAAAAGTATATAGAATCAAAAAACAATATAATTAAAAAATAAAACAATAATAATAAATTTAAATCATATATAATAATAAAGAAATTGTGTTAAAATAATTATTAAAATGGTACAAACTAGAGCTGCAAAATCAGTGGATAATCCAGAAGAACATATATCTGAAGAAATGGAGCAGGATATGCAGGGAACAGAAGATATACAAGAAGGAAGTGGAAGTGAAGAGCAAATTGAAGAACAAAATATACAAATTATTTCAGAGCATGTGGTAGTAGAAGGACAACCAGAGGCATTAAGATCAGAGGGAAATGCAAGTATTGGATCTGATGGTAATCTACAATTAATGGAAATGATGAAGAGAATGATGCAAAAAATTGGCAGTGTAAAACAAGTTATGGGAAAAATAGGTTCAGATATAAAACAAGATTTAAAACAAAATATAGGAAATGTAAATTTGAATATGGGTAATTTGAATACAAGAATGGATGAAAATAATCAAATAATAAGCCAAGAAATGGAAAATATGAAACAGGAGTTGAGTTTAAAAATGGATACAAGTTTAAAACAAGAGATAAGTAGTATGAAAGAAGATATTAAAAGGAATCTACAAGATTTTAAAAGAGAAATATATGAAAATAGCAAAACAATGGAAAATAAATGTCAGCAAGCTATTAGAGAAGTTAAAGGTGATATGGAACAACTGGGAGAGAGTTGTAGAGTAGCTTTGGAGGAAGAAAGAACAAAGAGACAGGCACAAATAAAAAAGACAGAGGAGCAAGTTAGTAAGAAAATAAAAGGAGTAGAAGAGAGAGTAGGGACAAATGAAGTAAAAATACAATATATTGGGGAAAAATGGGATGAAACTATGATGAAATATGAAGAAACAATGGACAACAGATTGGAGAAAACTGAAAATTAGTTTAAGAAAAGATATGAAGAGCAAGAAAATCAAGTTATAGGGACACACCAAGAAGAAAGAGCAAGATTTGGGAGAAAAGTCAAAATTCAAAATGATCAGGAAAAAACAGGAACACAAATGAAAAATAAAAAAGGTTATACCAGAACATAGTAGAAAAGTGAAATTATATGAAAGGTTGAAGTTAATAGAAAAATATTTAAATTATGGAAGTGAAAATGAAATGAAGATGGATATACAGTGGGGAAAAATAGGATTTTTGGTAATGATCATGAGTAAAAGGAATTACCAGACAGAATACATGAAACCAAGCATGAATAAGAAGTATGAGAAAGAATATATGAAGATGAGCAGATATATGGAAAAATGTGGAAAGTTTTGTGGGGAAACTCATCAGAACACAGTTTATTACTGGGGAATAAACCCAAAAGTAAACTGGAAAACCAGGAAAAAGACATAAAATACAAATATAGATCAGGAAGGATGGATGGAAGACCAATATTAGCACATGAACATGGAAATGAAAATTAATAAAAGAGCAAAATAAGAAAATAAGCAAATTGAAGATAAGTAAAGGTCCTTCATAGGGAAGTATCATCATAAATGGTAAAAACAAAAGATGGAGTGAACAGTTATGAGTTAGTGGACATCAAGACACAGAAGATCAAAGGAATATACAACATTGATAGTATTTTCAAATATTATATATAAAATAAAGTAATTAATATCTATATTGTACAAAATATAAATAGAAAACAACAATAATTAATTAAAAAGAAGTGAAGTGAAAAAATTTAGAAATATATGTTCAGAGTAAAATGATTAAGATAAATAAGAATGTAGGTGATGGATAAGTAAGATGGTAGATGGTGAATGATTTGTGTGGAGACAGTAGGTAAAAAGAAACAGGATGATAACAAGTATTTCAAAATATGATGAATTATAAATGAATATATGATATAAATGCGGTTAAAATAAAAGAATTATAAGAAGGTATGAAATAATGATGAAATAAGAAGGTACTAAGGTACAGATAAAGAGTATAAATAAATAAATAATGTGGTAAAAATGCGGTAATATATGAAGAAATATAAATTATCCTGTAGGCAAGAATTATAAAATAGTAAGATAAAAAAATGGAGATGGAATGGAAGCAAATAAGTTAAAGAAAAGGGAAAATGAGAGTGTTGATTAAAACTACAGAGAAAAGAAGAAACTTATGAACTAAACGCATAAATCAATTAAATTAATGCAAATATAACAACTTAAATTTAAAATTAAACAAGGACAATATGGAAAAATATTATAATATCAATGAATACAAGTCAGAATATTTTTAAAATTAATAACATGTTTGTAGAAATCTTATAATCTTCAATGATGAGATAATAGGGAAGAACCAAATGAAGTCTTGATATCACTAGAGGTAAGAAATAAAAATTGTATTAATAATTTGATTTAAAATAAAAGAATTGATAAAAAAAAAATAATAATAATAAAATGGGAACGATACATGATAATTGAAAACTTACTAAGAATGTTGATTCCACAAATGAAAATTTTGGACAGCATATCTTGGATAAGTTTGTAAATAATATACTAGTAGTTGTAGATTTGTTGATCGTTCATCAGTTGATGTGTTTATATAATTTATTGAGTTTTCTTGTTAATTTGTTAATAGTTCATGTTTGATTTGTTTCACAGTATTGTTTGTTATATGATATTCTTGATAGCTAAAAAAAAATTAATAAATATAAAAGGTTAAAAAAATATAGATATTAAGAAAGTATTGGAAAATTTCAGCAAAATAAAAATAAAAAAGTTAAAACTAAAAGAATTTATTCTGTAAAATTTTGGGGAAATTTGTAATGGATTTAAACAGACAAGAGATAAGACAAAAGTTTAGTAATTTGAATAAGTAAATGATTGGGGAAATGTAAATAAAATTCATACATATCTAATAAAGAAAGGAATTGCAGAAATCATAACAGATAAAGTTAACCTAAAAATATAAACTATGTAAAAAGAATGTTTCAAAAGCAAATTGTTCAAAGGATAAAAAGTGGCATATAAAGTTAGATAATCTATCATGCAGATTGTAGTAGAATTTGGATACTTACATAAAACAATCTAGGCAGAGAGTCACATTTAGGTCAAACAGCAAAAAGGTTAAATTCACTTATGAAAATCACTGTAGAGTTTGTAAAACAAGTATAGATCACATATTAGGGAATGAGAACACTGAATATAACACATTTTAGATCAAAATTAAGTTTTAAATACATAAATTTGTTAAAAACTTAGAGAATTGAAATGTCAGAATTGTAAAAACCGTTAAAAATTTGAAGAAATGATGGAACAGTAAAGAGATTTCTACCTTTAGAAAGAGCGTAGAGCATAGTTTATGAAAATTCAGTGGTTCAAAAGATATTAAGTCTTAATTTTAATAAAATCCAAATTTTTTAAAGTACCTGTTAAATGACTTGTGGCCAACAGGTGACCAATGTCATATCAAAATTTTGAAAACATGAATTAAGTGATTTAGATAAAATTTAGGAGAGTAAACGGTATTGAAATTCAAATTAAAATTTGTTTAGATTTTTGCATATGATTTAGAAGGAATATATTTGGAAAGTAATAAAATAAATAAAAACGGAAATGGAAATAGCGGGTGGCACAAAATATTACATAAATAGAAAATCTGACATTGAAAGGCTCTCTTTGTTTCCCGATCGTCGACAGATAAATGATCTGTGATATCATTGAAATAAGTGTTCCATGTCAGTTCTGACAAGAAATTAAGTTTGAAGTTAAAATTTTTGAAGTTTTTGGATCAACAATTTGAAATTAAAAAAATAAATATTTCATAAAAGGAATTATTTCGAATCCATTGGATGGAGAGATAAAATCAATTTTTGTTGGAAGAATGGAAGTATTGATACAGCAGTAAACAAATCAATTAAGCAGCAGAATTTAGTTTATATAAAAAAAAACAGAAATCAGGAAGTAGTATTCCAAAACCAAAAGTAAGGAAAAGGGAATTCAAGCCAGGCAACTGTGAGTTTTTGAATCATTATTTAATAAACAGATTATTGAAATCTAAAATCAATCAGTGATAGAAATAAAGGTTTTTAAAATTTAGTATAATGAATATTTGTGTTTAGAGGATTGAAATATTTTTGTAACAAATTGATAGAAATTTAATAATATTTAAGTACCCAGGAAATTTATTTTGTTGTAAAGGCAATATTATATCAGAATTGTATTGTGGACAATCATTATAAATAAATTGTAATTTGATTGAGAATTTGAAAATTATTTATTAGTCATTTAAAAATCTTAAAAAGAAAAATAAAGTGAAAAATATAATTTCAAAATTTTAAAAAGTGGTAGTGTAACGAAGAAGAAAGAGAGACTTATAAGATAAGTATAGAATTCATTTATTTATTTAATATCTGCAACTTGAACCCAAGCGAAAAGGACCCTGATATAATCATAAATTTGAAAATTCATATATTACAGTCAGTAATAATATATATATATATATATATATATATATATATATATATATATATATATATCATCATCATCATCATCATGTTCAGATAATTTCGACCATTATTTTATGGTCGTTTCGCATTTCTCTCCATGTTGTTCTGTTGTACGCTTTTTGGGACCAGGTTATGCCTGCTATTTTCTTGATGTCATAGTCCCATCTTACATTGGGGCGTTTCCTTCGTCTTTTAACACCCCTAGGATACCATTGCGTGATTATTGTTGACCACCTATTATCTTGTCTTCTTGCCAAATGTCCTGCCCAATGCCACTTCAGAGATTTTACTATGTGGATAACATCTATTACCTGGGTTTTGTTCCTTATCCACTCTATTCTCTTCCGATCTCTTCTCGTTATTCCGATCACGCATCTTTCCATGGACCTTTGTGCTACTTGAAGTTTTCTTGTAAGTTCGGTTTTCAGAGTCCAGGTTTCACAACCGTATGTCAGTACTGTGTGAACACACTTATCAAATACTTTCTTCTTAAGGCGGAATGCCATTCGTGACTTGAAGATTATGGAGTTTCTTCCAAACGTCATCCATGCAAGTTTGATCCTTCGGTTTATTTCTGGTAGAAGCGAACCTGATATGTGTATTAATTGTATTAATACAGAATTGTATTATCTATTGTGACGTCTTGTGTGTCTACTAGTTCGTTGTACATTATCTTTGTTTTTCCGATATTTATTTCTAGGCCTATTTCCTTACTTACACTGCTAAGTTCATTGATTTGATTTTGTAGTTCTCTTGCGTTATTGGCAATTAGGACAATGTCATGGGCGAATCTCAGATGGTTCAGATATTCTCCATCTAGGTTCAGTCCTTTGTGGTCCCAGTTTAATCGTCGAAAGATACGCTCTAATGCCGCTGTGAATAGCTTCGGTGATATTGAGTCACCTTGTCTGACTGCTTTGTTAGTAGGAAATTCGTATATTCTGATTTTGGCTTTGGCTTCCTTTTATATATTAGCCAACGTTTCTATGTATGGCTTATCTACACCTTGTTCACTCGGGGCGTTGATTACCGCCTTCGGATATATAGTGTCGAACGCTTTTTCGAAGTCAATGAAGGCCAAGGCAAGTGGTATTTGATATTCTCTAGTTCGACTGATAACTTCCCCCTTATAGTGTGTATGTGATCGATTGTGCTAAAGCCACTACGAAATCTGGCTTGCTCTCGGGGTTGAGCGGAATCTAGTGTACTCTGTATTCTGTTTTGTATGATTTTAGTGAATATTTTGTACACTACCGGCAGGAGACTTATCGGTCTGTAGTTCGGAATGTTTTCTTTATTACCTTTCTTATGGATTAATACTATAAAGGCGCTATTCCATTTTTCTGGGATGTGTCTGGTTCTTAGGCAATTTGTATATATTTTGGCTAGACGTTTCCATGCTTCTCTACCAGCGTATTTTAGTAGTTCAGCCGTTACTGCGTCGTTACCTGCCGTCTTGCCATTTTTCATTTTCTTGATCGCTGATTCCACTTCCTTCACGAGTATTTCAGATATTTCTTCTTCCGTCAGCTGTATTTCCAGAGATTCGGGGGCTTTGTATAGATCCTTGTAGAACTTCGTGACATGCTCCATTATTTTGCGTCTACCCGTTATTCTGATATTTTCTTCTGTCAATGCGATTACTTGTCTTTTCCCAATTACCAATGCTTTCTTAGCGTTTTTATAACTTTTCCGATTTTCAATTGCAGTTTCTACCAATTTTTCGTTGTATTTTTTGATGTCCTCTGCAATTCTGTTTCTTTTTGTCTTGCATAATTCACTGTATTCTATGCGTTGGATGTCTGTTGCCCTTTTAAGTTCTCTTCTTTTCTGAAGCAACGCCTTTGTTTCCGAACTAAGCTTCTTGTGTTCGTTTCGTTGTTGGGTTCCGCCTATTTCTTTAGCACAGGTCAGTATTGTATTCATTAGTTGTGTGTTGTCTTGTTGTTCAATAAACTTACAGGAATTAAAAAAATAACAAATATAATAAATTTTATCATAAGCTACAAAATCTTAATATAAAGTCATTTCCCTCTATTCGCACTATTAAAACCAAGCTTCTCTTCTATCAGTGTCTGAGATTTTTCAGTTTTCTTTCAGGTTGTTAATGTCTATGCTAGTAGCGGGCGTCTTTCTAGTAAGTTTAAATCTCTCCAGTTTCGTATTAAGGGTAATTCTTGCTCTGACAAGTCAGTGATCGCTTCCTGTCCTGAATTTATTTAGCGTGCTTATCTTTGATGGTATTAATCTTGTTTGTCAGGACAAGTCAATTTCATTTTTAACTGACGCATTTGGAGCTTCCCAAGTCCATTTCCTATTAGAATTTTTCTTGCAGAAGGAGTTTGGTATGTACGTGTTCTGATAGTGCGCGAACTGTACCTACCAATCTCTCACCCCTTTCGTTTCGTTCACCGAACCTGAAGTTCCCCACTGATCCTTCTCGGTCTTGTCTTTTCCCTACTTTCGCGTTGAAGTCGCCGATAATGTATTTGAAATGGCTGTTGTTGGTATCTAATGCCTCTTTGATTTCGCTGTATAGTTGTTCGACTTCTTCGTCAGAATGGCTTATTGTTGGGGCGTAAACTTGTATTACTTGAATGGAGTATCTTTTCGAAAGCGACTCTGTCTGATGTTCCGGACACGACTATAATTTTATCGGTCCATCTCTTATGTATGAGAAATCCAACACCCCTAGTTCTTCCAGTTGGTGTTCCTCGGTGGTATAGGAGGTTGCCTGATTCAAGTGTTATTAGCTCTTCTTTTTTCCTTCTAACTTCACTTATGCCAATGATATCCCACTTGATTTTTACTGCCTCTTGTTCTAATTCTAGCTTGGTTCGAGAGTGTTCGGCAGTTATATGTTGCTAGATGTAGTGTAGTCGAATGTTTGCCTCCCCAGAATCCTTGAGGCAGACCGGGTACGAGACTCGGTTTCAGCCTCCGAATTAGTGAAATTTTAGAGGTTCGAGCACATTCCCTCTGCGCTACCGGGGGTCTTTATATATATATATATATATATATATATATATATATATATATTATTTTAGATTTTTGATAATTTTCTGTTTTAGATGAGAGCTTGTATTGATAAAGCCCACGTTGGTTTGACAATTTATTGTGTATTTTGATTATTAATTTTATATTATTATTTATATTAACTATTTATTTTAAAAGTTATTAATAGAAATAGTATTTACTTGTTTGATTTATGGGTTTATGTTTATCAATTTAATTAGCATACTTGCTTGTCTCTGCTCTTCTTTTTCTGCTCCTATCTCAAGGTGGTTCACCAGCTCCTATTTAAATTTGATACTTACTCTTTATAACTTCCCTATTGCTCATTTTTTTAAATCATTTTATCAATGTTCATTTTATTTTGTTGAAATCTTTTTACTTTTGTAATATTTTATTATTGGATAATTAGAAACCTCATGTTCATTCAAATAACTTAATATGAATCATTATTCATTCAAATATTACTTTGGCTCATCAAATAACTTTACACAACTCGTCCATTTCAATTTAAAATACAAACTTTATTATTATTCATTTATAAAAACATTAACAACAATAAACACAAATTTTCAATAAACAATTCAACAAAAATCATTATAACTATTCAATAAATTGAGAAATTTCTCTTTTCCTGCATTATTACTAAATTTCATATCTAATTAACTAAATACAAACATAAATTAATAGTCACTTTTTTTTATTTTTTTAAAAATCTAAGTCAATTTGGACTTCACTAACCTTTTTTTTCTTCATTCCTCGTCCTGGTTATCATTAAGTAGAACCATTAGTATTCCATCTGCTTTTTGGGTATGATTGATAAAATTAAATTTTTATCTATTATTTCCATCCAGTGGTTTTAATTTACATAGTCCTTTATTATTTTCCAATATTTTATATATGACATATTGAGTTACTTTATTATTCCAACTTCATTGTCCAGTTTGTTGGTCTAATAGCCACTACACTTTAAATTGTTCCGTCCTCCTGACACAGTATACACTGCCAAGCTTGATATTTTGGTTATGTCAATGATAGTTCATATTATACCCGCACTTTAATTTCCGACTTTCACCTTTATTTACAATATTTTTAGGTTATTGCCCAGAAACATAACATGCACTGTTAACCTATATTTTTGAAAGTCACAACTGAAGAGCGAACTGAAGAGAGAGCCTTTCTACCAAACGTAAGCTTTTATACTTTTCTTTAAAAAAATGACTATCGGGAGCGTTTAATCTTTCCCGGTCACTCATTTTGGATGAAAACTTCAATTGTTTTTGCGTTATAATTTCGGTCTGGCCCGTAAACTTAAAATTTAGCCTGTGTAAAATCCCATAAGAAATAAAAATTTTCTTTTTCCCTTATTATATTATACTTTTCTGAAAGCTTATTTAATTCTAAGAATTATTTATTCTTACCATTTTTAATTTAAATGCCTTGTTTATTTATAAATTTACATTCTTTTTTCAAGGTCATTTACCTTTCCTTCTGAATTAAAAAAAATTACCTCAAATTCTTTATAGATCAAAATTTAAGTTCTTTTAATCTTTTCCGTCTCATTTCAAATGCTTATTGAAGAATTTTCTTGTACTTTTATTCATTATTTAAATATTTATTGACATGTTAAATTTCTTGACCTGTTTTTATATGATGCTTTGCTTTATATTTTATTTTGTATTGCTATAATTGTTTTTACTAATTACTGTTGTTTTAGGTCTAATGCATGGAATGTTATGTTTTCCTAGCAATGTACAATGATTCCTATTTATCTATTTGACATGTTAAGTTTGGTCGTTACCAGATGTATAACCAAAGCTTTTTAATTACCTAATTATAACCAATGGTGAGTATTTGCCTTCTTATTATTGTTAATACTATGTTATTTAGACTATATAATTTACATATTTTTCCTTTTACATTCTGCAAAGAGCCTTGTTTATAGTTTATTGCTGTGTTTTGATTGTATGTTAGAATGGCATGTTTAACGATATTGAAATTTACAAGTTGTGTTAGCTTTTTCTTTATTGAATGGTTTTGATAAGCCTTTAACATCATCACATTTGAATCCTAGTTGACTCTTTTTCACCCCTTTCATAAATATTACAATACTAATTGCTTTATTAGTATCTTTCACCACAAATTTATCTGCTTGTTAGCCAACCAACATGTTACTTATCCATTTGATTCTAATTTTGAAGCTAAATTTTAATCTGTTTTACTTATAGTATTATTTTCTATTTAAGACTATGCTAATTCCATTACAATTTCCCAATTGCAAAATAAGCATTTTGATGAAATTAGTTAATTTCCAGCAAAAGATTATTTTGAAATTTAACCTGCTATTCTGATTTTATGATAACTTGAATTTGCTTAGGTGTTATACTTGAATAAGCTGCTAATATGGAATATTCCTTTGATTCTCCCAGTTCCTATCTCTTTTAGTATGTAACTATATATTTGTTCCTCCTTCGTTCTCTACTTCAAATGGTCCATCAAATGGTAGCATGAGTTTGGCACATTCATTTCTCTTCCAATTTGGATGTCTCAATGCTTTCACCAGTACCCATTCTCCTTTCTTAAATTGTGTCCTTTTCTTGTTTTTACTTTCCATCCTATTTATGTATTTTCTTGCTTGTTTTTCAATGTTTTTATTGATTTTATTAATTATTTCGTTATAGTTTCGTACATTTTTCATTATCCATGGTCTTGATGGTCTTTGATTATGCATGATCATATAAGGTACTTCTTCAGTAATATTATTATGTGTATGATTAATTATTTCCTCGATTCTTTCTAAATGTACATCCCATTGCTTATGATTGTTTCCACAATAAATCCTTAAATATTTTATTATTTCTTGTATGTATCTTTCACTCGGATTTGCATTAGGGTGTCTGATTGATATAAATTTTGATTCTATTTTATTATCTTGCAAATATTTTGTCAATCTATTTGTTTTAAAGTAAGTAGCATTGTCCATTATTACAGCTTCCGGTTTCCCTACTTCTTCAATATATTTCTTCATTGCCCTTTTAACTTCTGTTACATTTTTTCTCTTACATGGGTATAGTTTAATATATATCGACTATGACTAGTATGTGTTTGTTTGACTTGTTTGTGGTTATTAAGTTGCTTAAAAAATCTATCGCTATAATCTCTAATGTTCTTTTGGCTATTATTGACTTTGGACTGTTACTATTCCTATAATTCTTTGGCTTTATCTTCTGACACACATCACACTTCCTTGTTATCTCCTTGCATAAACTTAAATCCTTTTTAGATATATAGTTTTCACGAAACAAAAACCATAGTTTCCTCGAACCTATGTGCCCATATTCTCGATGTAGATGGTTTAAAATTTTCAACGCCAAATCTTTTGATATTAGATATAACTCTTTATCCTCCACTAATTTATAATATATTCGATCTTCATTTTCCTGGATGTTTTTATGTCTATCTTCTTCTTTTAAAACACTTTGATCTTCTCTAATTTCTTGTAAAGAAAACATTCCACTTTCATCTTTCATTATATTTACCCCCATTCTTATACATGTTTCTTTCCTTCCTCCATCACTTCTTGTTAAGGCATCTGCCAACTTATTGTCTTTTCCTTTAATATGATTTATTTTAAATTGATACTCTTGAAGTAACAGTGACCACCTATGTATTCTACTGTTCCCGTATTTATTATTTAAAATTGATATTAGTCCTGAATTATCTGTTTCAATAATGAATTCACTTCCTAGTATGATAAATCTAAATTTTGTGACACAAAATATGATGCTGGCTAATTCTAGTTCCGAAGGTGCATAGTTCTTCTCATGCTTCCTAGTCACTCTGGATATGAAATATATTGGATATTCTTCACCATCATACTTCTGCAAAAGTATTCCTGCTAATCTATCTTTAGAAGCATCCGTCCTCAGTATAAATTTTTCGGAATAGTTTGGATGGTAAATTTTTAATTGGTTTTCGAAACATGTCTTTATTTGTTGGAAAGCTTCTTCTCTTTTACTGTCCCATGACCATTTTTGATTCTTCTTTAATAATTCAATTAATGGTAACTCCTTTTTGCTTAAGTCTGGTACCATCCGCTTAAAATATCCTACTATGCCAAGGAATCCTCTTAATTGCTTCAAGTTTCTTGGTCTTTCATATTCCCTTATTGCCTTTGTTCGTTCAGGGTCCATTTCTACTGTTTTTGTGGTTATTTTGTATCCTAAGTAAATCACTTCTTCCTTGAAAAATTGGCATTTGCTACTATTGATTTTTAAACCTGCTTTATTTAACTCATTTAAAATTATGTCTATGTGATTTTTGTGTTCTTCTTTATTTTTACAAAATATCAAGATGTCATCAATATAGTGTAACACATAGTCGGATTTATCTAATACTTGGTGTAATGCTCTAAGTAAGGCTGCGCAAGCACTCTGAATACCGTAAGGAACGACTTTAAATCTGTATATTACTCCATCTATCTGAAAACCTGTATAGTCTCGTGACTGTTTTTCCAACGGGATAAGCCAAAAACTATGCCTCAGGTCTAATTTTGTGAACACTTTAGCATTGGTGATTCTACTAAATATTGCATCAATGGTAATTGGGTCTTCATATTGAGGTATGCTTAATTTATTTATCGCTCTCGCATCTAAGCACAATCTTAAATCTCCATTATTTTTTTTAACTATGACAATCGGGTTTATATAGCTTGTTGTTGACTTTTCTATAATATCTGCTTCTAACATTTTCTGAATCTCCTCCTTTAATTTCTTTTTATAATTGTATGGGATTGGATATGTTCTTACTTTGAAATGATCTATATCTTTTACTTGGAATTTGTGTACATATTTTTCTGCTACTCTATTACTTTCAGAGATTAATTCTGGATATTTATTCAGGATTTTTAATATACTTTTTCTTTCATCTATTGGACAATCTATTTCATCTTCACCCTTTTCTATATTTACCATGAGCTTTTTATATTCTTCATTTACTTTATTTTTATACATTATTTTACCATTGGATCTCTTGTCCTTAATGACATTATTCATTACTTCATTTTCACTTTCCTCTATTATTTCCTTTTCAATAGTTATCCTATTATCCTGCATTATTATTATTCCTTTTTCAATTAATATCTCTGTTAAATATTTCCTTAATATGTCCATTCCAATTATTCCATTGTATTGTATGTTTTTTCCCACTATAAAATCCATATCCAATTTTTCTTTTCCAATCTCCACTTTTGTTCTTATCATCATGTTTGTTTCAAATAATTTTCTATTATTAGCAGATACTATATTTACTTTCTTTATTTTAACTTTATCTTCTTTTTTGATCTTTATTTTCTCAGCTATTTCTTCACTTATTATACTTGCTTCTGAACCCGTATCAATTAACAATTTAACCTCATTTCCATTAATTATTCCTTTGATAAATATTAAGTCATTTTCTTCACCTATTAGCTCTTGTTTTTCGTCTGGCTTTATAAATTCCCGATGATGTTGATATATACAGACTTGGTTGTTCACTTTGCCTTTTAACTTAAAACTACTATTTACATTATTTGTTTCAGACTTACTAAAAATTTGTCTGAGAGTTTTCTTGAGAAGTTCCTGGGTTTTCTTCTCTCTGCCTTTCATTCCTATTACAACTTTGACTTCTTTGTGCATTCACATTTGAACTTCTTTCTCTTCTATTCCCTATTTCCTCTTCACTCCTTCTTCTCCTCAAATTGTTCATTCTTCTATCTTGATTTTGTGAATTATTTCTTTGATTTTGATTTCTATTATCTTCCCTTGACCATTCTCTGCCATTATATCTATTTCTGTCTGTCCATCCGGTCCTTGTATTTCCATTGCTTCCATTATTATTATACCTGTCATAATTTATTATTTATTCTATATTCTCGATTGTTATTAAATGCATTAAATCTCCTATTATTGTTAAAATTATTATTTTGGTTGTATCTGTTATTTGGATTGTTGTTCCTATGTATATTTCTCTCCCTCTCTGGTCTTCTGTAATTCTCTTGATTTCCACTATTTCTTCTTGTCCTTCGGATTCTATTTAAGTAATTTATAAATTGTGTGACTGTTCGGATATTTTGTACCGTAATTGTCTCTGATACTCCTTCTTCATAGTGTCTTGCTATTTTTAAAACTATTTCCTCTTCTCTCATTGGTGGTGTTAAATATTTGGCTGATGTTACTAACTTTAGTGCATATTCAACCATATTTCCTTTCCTTGGATCATATTTTCCAAAGTATAGTTTCTCTCTAAATATGGATTGTTGGTTTTCTCCCCAGAAATATTCAATGAACATCCTTTCAAAATCCTCAAATGTTTCCATGTCACTTTCAACTGATGCGTACCACATTCCCCCTTTATCTACAAAATATGGTCTCATCCTCATTTTTGTTTCTTCGAAACTTCCACCATTCCTAAATTGACTCTTCATTGTCTTCAAAAATACACTAGGGTGTAAAATTGAATTCCTTCCATTGAATTTTATCCCTATGTCTTGCATTATGTTGGAATTCCATGTGTTGTTGTTTGTCCTTGTCTCTTCCAGTCTTCTAAATTGAACATTGCATTTTTCGTTCAGTTGTTTCTCATTTTGTATTAATTTATTTTCTATTACTTCTCCATAACTTGTAATTGCTTCTTCCCATTTCATTCCAATTGTATAAACCTGCTGTTCATTTTCTTGCAATCTATTTTCTACTTCTTGGAATTTTCTATCAACATTGTTTTCTAAGTTCTCTATCTGCAATTGTCGTTCAGCTTTTTCTACTTCTATCTTGTTATTTACTCTATCTTCTACTTCTTGTGTTTTCCGGGTTAATCTTATTTCTAATTTCTGCATTTCATTTTTGTTTTCCTCAAATTTCTTTGATAACTCTTTTTTCAATTCTTCTTTGTTCTCTTCTAATTTCTTGGTATTTTCCCCTATTAACACTTGTATATTCATTAGAATATTCTTCAAATCAACCTCCGATTGTTGTTGAGAACTTGCTATTTGTTCCTGTTCTTCATTTACTTCTTGTTGAATTTCAGATACATTTTCCTCATCACCTGTTCTTTGTTCTGTTTCTACTATCTCATCTTCTTGATGGATTTGTACTTCTTCTATGTCTTGTCTTTCCATTTCTTCAACTTCTCTATGTTCCCTTATTTCTTCAGGTTCTTCCTTTTGTGAACTTGTCTTCCTTTTATTTGGCATCTTTCTATTTATTTTTCCTATACAAATTCACTTACCCGTGTTTACTCAATCAACAAATTAAATTTCAAAACAAAAGAAAGACTCTGTGTTTTATTAACTTATAATTTAAATTTTCTATGTTCTACTGATAAATTATTTAACTTCAACTATTTTATTTTTCTGAGCCTGTTTCCGAGCTGTGTCGAGCCACACGTTGGGTTTGCCATATTATTTTAGATTTTTGATAAGTTTATGTTTTAGATGAGAGCTTGTATTGATAAAGCCCACGTTGGTTTGACAATTTATTGTGTATTTTGATTATTAATTTTATATTATTATTTATATTAACTATTTATTTTAAAAGTTATTAATAGAAATAGTATTTACTGTCACAGTATACACTGCCAAGCTTGATATTTTGGTTATGTCAATGATAGTTCATATTATACCCGCACTTTAATTTCCGACTTTCACCTTTATTTACAATATTTTTAGGTTATTGCCCAGAAACATAACATACACTGTTAACCTATATTTTTGAAAGTCACAACTGAAGAGCGAACTGAAGAGAGAGCCTTTCTACCAAACGTAAGCTTTTATATTTTTCTTTAAAAAAATGACTATCGGGAGCGTTTAATCTTTCCCGGTCACTCATTTTGGATGAAAACTTCAATTGTTTTTGCATTATAATTTCTGTCTGGCCCGTAAACTTAAAATTTAGCCTGTGTAAAATCCCATAAGAAATAAAAATTTTCTTTTTCCCTTATTATATTATACTTTTCTGAAAGCTTATTTAATTCTAAGAATTTTTTTATTTTTACCATTTTTAATTTAAATGCCTTGTTTACTTATAAATTTACATTCTTTTTTCAAGGTCATTTACCTTTCCTTCTGAATTAAAAAAAATTACCTCAAATTCTTTATAGATCAAAATTTAAGTTCTTTTAATCTTTTCCCTCTCATTTCAAATGCTTATTGAAGAATTTTCTTGTACTTTTATTCATTATTTAAATATTTATTGACATGTTAAATTTCTTGACCTGTTTCTATATGATGCTTTGCTTTATATTTTATTTTGTATTGCTATAATTGCATGTGTTTTTACTAATTACTGTTGTTTTAGGTCTAATGCATGGAATGTTATGTTTTCCTAGCAATGTACAATGATTCCTATTTATCTATTTGACATGTTAAATTTGGTCGTTACCAGATGTATAACCAAAGCTTTTTAATTACCTAATTATAACCAATGGTGAGTATTTGCCTTCTTATTATTGTTAATACTATGTTATTTAGACTATATAATTTACATATTTTTCCTTTTACATTCTGCAAAGAGCCTTGTTTACAGTTTATTGCTGTGTTTTGATTGTATGTTAGAATGGCATGTTTAACGATATTGAAATTTACAAGTTGTGTTAGCTTTTTCTTTATTGAATGGTTTTGATAAGCCTTTAACATCATCACATTTGAATCCTAGTTGACTCTTTTTCACCCCTTTCATAAATATTACAATACTAATTGCTTTATAAGTATCTTTCACCACAAATTTATCTGCTCGTTAGCCAACCAACATGTTACTTATCCATTTGATTCTAATTTTGAAGCTAACTTTTAATCTGTTTTACTTATAGTATTATTTTCTATTTAAGACTATGCTAATTCCATTACAATATATATATATATATATATATATATATATATATATATATATATATATTTGTTTTTACGTTTTCGCGGGCAATAAATGTTTTAGGCGGTTTCCGGGAATTCATCCGCGTAGTTGATAACTGATCCCTGTCGGGATCGATGGTAAAATGACGACGTTTCGGCAGAGTCACATCTGCCCTCTTCAGGTTGGTTCGCATAATTCTCGTAGCCTTCTGCTTTCGAATACTAAGTATTCGAGTAACTAGAAGCGAAAGCAGAAGGCTACGAGAATTATGCGAACCGACCTGAAGAGGGCAGATGTGACTCTGCCGAAACGTCGTCATTTTACCATCGATCCCGACAGGGATTAGTTATCAACTACGCGGATGAATTCCCGGAAACCGCCTAAAACATATATATATATATATATTATGAAATAAAGAGAGAGAGTAATGATATAGGTTCCAAGAATCAAAATTTAACTACTAATACTATATATAACCAGACATGGAATTTAGGGTATTTGTAATAGTAAAGCGATCAGGTTTGTTCACAAGGAAAACATATCATTGTGATGAATAGAAATATTGTGAAAACTCTAAATATCATAGATTTAACAGGATAAATAAAGGTATACTTACAATTGAGTGCTACAGTCCAAAACGATGAACATAAGTTCCAACATTCATTAACATCAAGTAAATCAGTAAAAATCTTCAATTTGTACAATTCAAACACAGCTTCATATCACATATCACAGTCATAGTAGCTAAAAATACAAAAGCATATTAAAATCAAGTTTAAACAGGAATTAAAGCTACATTTTGGGAGACTGGATTAAAAATATATAAATTTGAAAGTCAGGTACCCTGTATAAAAAGTTAAAGGTCAAAACAGGAAATGAATCACATAAATGGGGAAAAATATATAAAATCCTTAAAATAGACAACAATTTGAACAGATAAATAGAGTTATAATTCAATTGATAATGATTAAGGGGTGGAACAGACAAAACTAAATCAAAGAGTAAAACGGTTATCAGGTATTAACAAATAGAAACAATATAACAGCAGAAAGAAAGGATACTAGTCAAAAATACTTGCAGAGATTCAAATAGTATAATGTAAATAAGAATAGGTCAAGAACAGTTCAATAAACTAAAAATTTTGGGAACATAAAGAAAGGTATCAAAGATCAGAATTCATTTAGGGTCCAGAACTAAATAAAATCATTTAAAAATTGCTAAGGTACATCAAAAGGTACAGAAATGTTTAAAGAATGCATTTCTTAAAAAAATATCCAGGGGAATCATGTTAGAGAAAAATATTCAAGTTTAAAGAAAAATATATCATAACCTAGATTCCAATTGCAAAATACAATACTAAAACTGAATTTTAAGACAAGTTATATATATATATATATCAATAGAACCAGTATGTTTCATAGATTTTAATGTTTACCAAATTTTCTATAAATTACCTGTCATCTTATGACAATTGTCCAGTCTTTTTCCATCAATCCAACAGTGTACATGGACCCACGATTGTTTTAAAATATCAAGTAGACTGTAAAATTTGTGTATTTTCAAACAAAAGTGCAACTTAATTTCTGGGCATAGATCGCCATATTGAATAAACTGAAGTGAAGTGACAATTCAAAACCGAGAGTAAACGAAGCCGAACCAAATCATGTGACCAAATATTCTAAACGCGGACTTATAAATGGTATTTATTAAAAAACTGTTTTGAAAATAAAAACACTGATAAATGTGTCTTATTTGAATTTGTATATATGTTTAATTAATTTGTAAGGTATTGTTTGATAATTTCATGATTTAATAGTTAGTGTATATGATATAAATATAATAAGTTATATGGGTAATTTCTAATATTGGAAACTCCACATTTCTGAACAATAATATAAATAGAAGTTGCAAATAATATAATTGTTATAAAATAATCAATGTTTTAAAAAAAATAAATATGTTTTGTTCAAAATTATTCAAGAACATATGTAATCTAAAAATGTTAATTATTGCTCAATGAAATTTTAAATAAAAAGTATAATTAAAATCAAAACATTTCATTCATTCAAATAAATTAAAAAATTCATTATAATTGGCACCCAACGTAAAAAAACAAAGAAAACATAAAAATACAAAATATATTCAATAAATTAAATAAAATAACAATATTAAAATTCATTATATATATATATATATATATATATATATATATATATGTATATATATATATATATATATATATATATATATATATATATATATATATATATATATATGTATATATATATATATATGTTTTTAAGTTTTCGCGGGCACTAAATGTTTTAGGTGGTTTCCGGGAATTCATCCGCGTAGTTGATAACTGATCCCTGCCGGGATCGATGGTAAAATGACGACGTTTCGGCAGAGTCACATCTGCCCTCTTCAGGTCGGTTCGCATAATTCTCGTAGCCTTCTGCTTTCGCTTCTAGTTACTCGAATATTAAGATTTTCTGAAGCGAGCGCGCTGTTATATAGTCGCGGCTCGGCGTCTATCGGTTGACACCGTGAACGGCTGCATGTGATTGGCCCTTGGCGCTCAGTGGGCACGGCTCCATCCTGCTGATTTGTTATTTCCGGTTGAGTTGTTATTGGACGGGTCCGGGCCGGTACGGTGTTTAATAGGATTTTCCAACAATTCGATAAGTTCTGAATTTCATTGCGTGCGTTTAGACTGTGAGGTCTCTTCGCTATTTCAATTGCCTCTCTTACGAGTCTTGATTTTGGGTGTTCTATATTTGCCAGTACTCTGGTGTTCTCAAAGTATATTCGGTGTGACATCGTGGTGGCGTGTTCCGCAATGGATGTTGTTTTTTCCTGCTTTTTTACAGCGTTCTGGTGTTCATCACGTCTAGCTTGAATTCTTCTATTAGTTTGCCCCACATAAGTTATATGACAGTCTGCACATGGAATCTCGTACACTCCCTGTTGTTCTAAAGGGATCCTCGTCTTCGGAGTCCTCAACACCGTGCTTATTTTTCTGTCTGTATTGAAAATAGTATTGATATTGTGTCTCCGTAGAATTCTTGCAATACTGCCCGTGGTCCCCTTGACATACGGTAAATAAGCCTTGGTTATTGGTGTCTCATGCTCCTCGTCTGTTTGTCTCGGTTTTGACTTTAGGGCTCTTTGTATATTTCGGTCTGTAAATCCGTTTTGTCTTAGAGCTGTTTTTTAAACTGTCCATTTCCTGTTTGATGTTATCCTGGTCAGCTAGCCTTTGTGATCTGGTTACTAAAGTCTTGACGACGGCTTGTAGTTGGACTGGGTGGTGATGAGAATTAGCATGAAGGTATCTGTTGGTGTGAGTTGCTTTCCTATATACTGCATGGCCAAGGGTTCCATCTTGCTTCCTATTTTTGAGAACATCAAGGAATGGCAGTTGATTGTTGGGTTCAACCTCCATGGTAAATTTTATTTTGTGATGGATGCCATTAAAGTGATCTAAAAAAGTATTGAGGTGTTCCTTCCCATGAGGCCAAATCACAAATGTATCATCCACATATCGCAACCACAAACTGGGTTTAAGAGTTGTTGTTCTTAGTGCCAACTCCTCAAAGTTCTCCATTAAAAGGTTCGCTATAACTGGTGAGAGTGGCGATCCCATTGGAGCTCCTTCCACTTGTTTGTATCGTTGGTTCTCGTAAACAAAATAGGTGTTCATCAAACAGTGCCTTGTTAAGTCTACAAGGTGTTGAGGTGGTTTGTATTTTTCTATTATGATATCCAAGGCTTCGTCGATAGGAATGTTAGTGAAAAGGGACACTACGTCAAAACTTACAAGAAGACACTCTGGTTGTAAGACCGTTTTTTAAGAATTTCGATGAAATTTGTCGAATTTTTTACATATGAGTCTGCTCCTTCTGCAAACGGTTGAAGTTGTTGGGCTAGGTATTTGGCTAGGTGTTGTGTTGGGGATCCAATTGAGCTTACTATTGGCCTCAAAGGTGCACCTTCTTTATGTACTTTTGGCAACCCATAGAATTTCGGACATCTTGATGACTTTTCACGCGGAATGAGTTGCAGTTGGAGATTTTTGTCGATCCTACTTGCTTGGATTTTGGCCTTGGTTGTTTTCTCTAGATAAGTTGTTGGGTCAGTAGTAATTTGTTTATATGCTGGATCTTGTAGCAATATTTGAATTTTGTTTGAATAATCCGCTGTATCTAAAATTACAGTCGCATTTCCTTTGTCAGCAGGTAGAATGACAATGTCCTTGTTGAGGCGCAGTTGTTTCAAGGCCTCATTTTCTGCTATAGATAGGTTCCTTTTGGGTGGTTTAGACTTTCTTAGAACATGTGACACATCTTGTCTAATTATTTCAGCGGTGTTCGCATCTTTGAAACTGCTGTTTCCACGCCACATATTATGCTCTCTGTTGGTATGTAAGAGGGAGCAATAGCGTAATTGAATCCCTTAGTCTGATTAACACCTATTTTGTTTACGAGAACCAACGATACAAACAAGTAGAAGGAGCTCCAATGGGATCGCCACTCTCACCAGTTATAGCGAACCTTTTTATGGAAAACTTTGAGGAGTTGGCACTAAGAACAACAAATCTTAAACCCAGTTTGTGGTTGCGATATGTGGATGATACATTTGTGATTTGGCCTCATGGGAGGGAACACCTCAATACTTTTTTAGATCACCTTAATGGCATCCATCACAAAATAAAATTTACCACGGAGGTTGAAGCCAACAATCAACTGCCATTCCTGGATGTTCTCATAAATAGGAAGCAAGATGGAACCATTGGCCATGCAGTATATAGGAAAGCAACTCACACCAACAGATACCTTCATGCTAATTCTCATCACCACCCAGCCCAACTGCAAGCCGTCGTCAAGACTTTGGTAACCAGATCACAAAGGCTAGCTGACCAGGATAACATCAAATAGGAAATGGACAGTTTAAAAACAGTCAAAGACAAAACGGATTTACAGACCGAAATATACAAAGAGCCCTAACGTCAAAACCGAGACAAACAGACGAGGAGCATGAGACACCAATAACCAAGGCTTATTTACCGTATGTCAAGGGGACCATGGACAGTATTGCAAGAATTCTACGGAGACACAATATCGATACTATTTTCAATACAGACAGAAAAATAAGCACGGTGTTGAGGACTCCGAAGACGAGGATCCCTTTAGAACAACAGGGAGTGTACGAGATTCCATGTGCAGACTGTCATAAAACCTATGTGGGGCAAACTAATAGAAGAATTCAAGCTAGACGTGATGAACACCAGAACGCTGTAAGAAAGCAGGAAAAAACAACATCCATTGCGGAACACGCCACCACGATGTCACACCGAATAGACTTTGAGAACACCAGAGTACTGGCAAATATAGAACACCCGAAATCAAGACTCGTAAGAGAGGCAATTGAAATAGCGAAGAGACCTCACAGTCTAAACGCACGCAATGAAATTCAGAACTTATCGAATTGTTGGAAAATCCTATTAAACACCGTACCGGCCCGGACCCGTCCAATAACAACTCAACCGGAAATAACAAATCAGCAGGATGGAGTCGTGCCCACTGAGCGCCAAGGGCCAATCACACGCAGCCGTTCACGGTGTCAACCGATAGGCGCCGAGCCGCGTCTATATAACAGCGCGCTCGCTTCAGAAAATCTTAGTATTCGAGTAACTAGAAGCGAAAGCAGAAGGCTACGAGAATTATGCGAACCGACCTGAAGAGGGCAGATGTGGCTCTGCCGAAACGTCGTCATTTTACCATCGATCCCGGCAGGGATCAGTTATCAACTACGCGGATGAATTCCCGGAAACCACCTAACACACACACATATATATATATATATATATATATATATATATATATATATATATATATAAATTGGAAGCATTCCAATCTTTCTTGGGATTTCTATACTTTGGTCAATTTGTCAAGAGAGGGTCGAAACGTTAATAAAAAATTAAAATATTTTAATGCCAGAAATGGGCTGATCTGTATTGTTATAAAAATGTATCCAATCCATCCCTGGTTTCATTCCAATGAGACATCAATCGCTGGGATAGAAAAAAGAGCTAGAAGGTTCGGATGAAAAAAAAAACTGTAAAATTGACATTCGATTGTACGAGAGATTTCGGTGCTGATTTTAAAAGGAGCAGCCCATCATCGCAGGAATTCATTCGAGATGGGGAAAAGCTTATGTTGTATTATTATTGTGATATTCGAATCAGATGTTGTGTATATTTGATGTAAATATAGGTTCTAGTAGTGAATATTAGTTTTTAATTAATTGAACCCAATGAGTTTATAACAAATTTGGTGATCAGAAGTAAAGGATCAAGTGAAGTTAAAAGCGCAATTTGATTTATGGAGACCTGAAGTATGAAACAAGAAAAAATGGACGAGACTACCAAAAAATATTCAAACAGGTTACGGATGGACTAGATGAAAAAATAACTCAAATCCTGGAAAAACGTGACAAGAAGGAGAAACAACATCAAGAAGAAATCCAGCAAAGGTTAGTGAAATCTTTTGATGAAAAACGTAAAATAGAATTGGAAAATCTTTTCACTACGATGAAAACCGAACAACAAAATTTATTGGAAGGATTATTCTCGAAATTTGAAGAAAAACGACAAAATGATTTTAAATTATTTGATCAAAAACAAGATCAAATTGAATTAAAACAAGGTCAAACTGAAGAAAAAAGACAACTACAATTTGAGCAATTAATGCAAATAGTATCGCAAGTTAATGAAACAGTTATTGAAAGAATGCAAATAGTTGAGCCAGACATAAAAGAGCTAAACGACGACATAAAGATCCTAAAAAATACCGTGGATAATCTTGAAACCAATGTAGATGACATCGATTCCATCTAGAACCAGGTGAAATTTGAAATCAGCGCCATCCAAAATAAAGTAGAAACAGAAATTAATAAAATGCAACAGGACTTACAGCGAGGAAAATACCAGAACACCGTGAGTACCAAAGGTTCCGTTAGTAAACCACCCACATTTGATGGCAGTTCATCTTGGCCCATGTATAAACGGCAATTCGAAGCCGTGGCTGCAATTAAAAGATGGGATAACGAAGAAAAATCTACGTCTCTTGTAATTTCCTTAAGAGGTTCGGCCTTAGAACTTCTCCGAAGTGTTCCAGTCGATGAACAAGGCAATTTCGATAAGATCATCGCCATCTTGGATAAAAGATACGACAATCAATCTCTGAGCCAAGTATACCAGGTGCAACTAAGCGGAAAAATGAAAAAATCGGGAGAGAGCCTTCAAGAATTGGAAGAAGAGATTAGATGTTTAGTGCATTTGTCCTACCCAGAGGAAAATAATGATCAATTGGTCAGGCAGAGCTTCATAAACGGCATCAGAGATGTCGAAGTACAAAGAAACCTAAGACTTAGCGGTATTAAGAAGAGTAACGAAGCTTTGTTCCCGGCTTTGGAGGTAGAGGCTGTCATGAACATGTCCAAGCCGAGGGTGCGAGCAGTTTCATTCAACCAGGAAGAGTCAGAGTCACCATTTCAAACGCTGCTGGCTAGTCTGAACAAACTATTAGAACGGTCACAAAGAACTGACATCAGAGGGGCATGTTACCGCTGTGGACGGACAGGCCAGTTTCAACGCGACTCCAGAGTAAGGCTACCGGAACGATCACCAACCAGGGCTAGTGAACAAAACCGACCTTACCAACCAGGGAGACTCCAATCAGTCAGCATAAGAGGGCGAATGCTGACTAACCGTTCACCAGCACCCAGGACAGTATCCATCCGGGGATTTTGCCGAGACAGCAGCAGCCTACTCATCAGGGGCACCATCAGTGGCCGAGCAATTTCCATCACCATCGACACCGACGCCGCTGTGTCCATTGCCAAGCCCAGGGTCTTGAGGTCATCAGAAATCCGGCCAGCTAACAACAACATGTCAATACAGGGGTGAGGCAGATGTAGTACTATAGATAGGGGACAACACAATCTGGCATAGGGTCCTGGTAGCTGATATTGAGGACGATTTCATACTGGCTATGGACCTAATCAGCCAGCATGGATTTATGTTCTACCCGAGGTATGATGTTCTTCGATTCCTAAATCAGGAATTTGTATTGACACGGCCCGTCAAAATCTCCAGCCAGAATTGCCGGTCGAACGGAACAGATTATTCATGGGCAGGTAGAAAGCAATCCTGGGAGCTGCGTTGGAATGGAGGAGCCCGTACACTCAGCTCATGACTACTTAGTTGGACGGGTAGTTAAAACCGGACGAGATATACCAATTAGAGTCCTGAATTTGTCCAACAACGCTATCAGAATTGCCAATGGTCAAGAGATAGCTTGTTCGAACCAGTAGAGACCATCATCAATTGCGAGGAAGTGTACCAGACATCGATGAAGGAAACAGGACCCAGTAAAGAATTCCTAGAACACTTTGCTGACCACTTGACACACCTTACACCAGAGGAACAGAAGAAAGCCAAGCAGTTTACCACGAAGCACTGGCAAATTTTTAACAGTCAAGATGGAACCACCGGTGGTACCAACATCATCCAGCACCGAATAGATACCGGTAAGGCTCAGCCCATCAGAATACCACCTAGGCGACTACCATTGGGACAACAACAAGCAGTCGAGGAAAACATCGAGTCCATGTTACAGAATGGAGTTATTGAGCCATCCATCAGCCCATGGTCTGCTCCCGTTGTGCTAGTTAAAAAGAAGGATGGAACCACCCGATTTTGCGTGGATTACAGAAAGCTGAATGATGTCACGAAGAAAGACAGCTATCCACTACCCCGAATTGATGACACTCTGATCACACTAGCAGGCTCCCGTTGGTTGTCCACAATGGACCTAAAGAGTGGATACTGGCAGGTTGGTCTACACGAAAACGACAGAGAGAGGACAGCGTTCTCCACTAGTAAAGGGCTGTTTCAGTACACGGTCATGTCCTTTGGGTTATGTAAGGCTCCCGCAACATTCGAGAGGGTAATGGAGTATGTCCTGAGTGGGTTAACATGGAGGACGTGCTTAGTATACCGCGACGACATTCTAGTCATGGGTCAGACATTCGACGACCATCTGAAGGACATGGGCGATGTATTCTCCAGAATTAAGAACGCCAACCTGAAACTCAAACCGAAGAAGTGTTCCATGTTCCAAAAGCAGTAGAATTTTTGGGCCATGTCGTTTCCGAGTAAGGAATCCGCACCAGCGAGGACAAGATAGGAGCCATCCGTGATTGGCTAGTCCCAAGAGACTAGCATGAACACCGAAGTTTCTTGGGCCTCTGTTCATACTACAGGAGATTTGTTGATAGATTTGCCACCATCGCCACGCCTCTACATCAGCAGACCACTGAGAAGGAGACCTTCCGTTGGAATCAGGATTGCGAAACATCTTTCAGACGACTGAAAGCAGCACTATGTTCCAGGCCAACCCTAGCCTTTCCTACACAGTCCGGCAAGTTCATTTGAGACACCGACTCCAGCATCACAGGTTTGGGGGCCGTCCTATTCCAGGTGCAAGATGGTGAAGAGCGGGTGATTGAGTACTACAGGCGTGGATTCTCGAAACCGGAAAGAAATTGTTGCGTCACCAGAAAAGAATTTCTTGCAATAATAAGGGCTGTAGACCATCTCCACAAACACCTCTATGGTCGTCATTTCCTAATCCGAACAAATCATGCCGCCCTCAAATGGCTGCTAAACACCGGAAGGACAACTGACCAGGTGGATGGAGAAATTGCAACAATATGACTTCAAGGTGGAACACAGTGCAGGCCGTTTGCACAATAATGCCGATGCCCTATCCAGAAGACCTTGTATAGCAAAATGCGGACATTGTCTGAAGACGGAACAGCGAGAGGGTATCTCCATCAGGCAGATCCGAGTGCAGGCCAATGAAGACTGGACAACGGAACAGTGCATCCAGGACCAAATGGCTGATCCAGACATCGAACTAATCCTGTCACTCAAAAAGAGAGGGGCACATAGGCCACGATGGAACGAGGTAGCTAGATACTCGGGCGTGTTGAAATCGTTATGGGCCCAATGGGACTCTCTAAGAGTAGAGAATGGAATGCTCAGGCTAGTTTGGGAAAGCACTGATGGCCGAAAAGCTAAGTCCCAACTGGTAGTTTATAAGGGAAAGATTACCGGGGGCCATCTGGGCATGAACAAAAACTTAGACAAAGTTCGCCAGCGATACTACTGGGTAAATTACTTCGAAGACGTCAGAGCTTGGTGCCGGAAATGTGACACTTGTGCAGCCAGTAAGGGCCCGAAGACCCGGACAAAGGGCAGAATGCAGCAGTACAGTGTGGGCGTCCCATTTGAGAGAATTGCCATCGATGTCGCCGTTCTGGTAGCAAATGGATTACTTCAGCAAATGGCCTGAGGCATATGCGATACTCAACCAAGAGGCAACCACAGTAGCGACGGTGCTAGTAGAACAACTATTCAGCAGGTTTGGCGTCCCAATGGAACTACATTCAGACCAGGAACGTAAATTCGAATCGAATTTATTCCAGAAGGTCTGCACGATGTTGGGAATCAGGAAAACGAGAACAAAACCACTACACCCACAGTCAGACGTAGTGGTGGAAAGATTCAACAGGACCTTGGAACAACATCTATCCAAGGTCGTCAGCAATAACCAGCGTGATTGGGCTGAGCATATTCCCCTATTTCTGTTGACATATCGCTCTGCCGTACATAATAGTACAGGCCTAACTCCAGCCAGGGTCCTATTCGGAAAAGAGCTGCGAGTACCCTGCGACTTGGCTTTTGGCTCCCCCGAATAACCTTCCCAAGACATCAACGATTAGCTCCGACATAACATGCTGGCAATACACGAATTAGCCCCAACGCAGATGTTGGCCACCAGTGACCAGATGAAGACGCAATACGACCTCAAGGCCAACTCAGTCGGGTTCCAAGAGAAGGACAAAGTTTGACTGTACAACCACCAACGGAGCAAGGGTAAATCCCCAAAGCTTACACCCGCCTGGGATGGTCCATACGAGGTGGTCAAGAGGCTTAATGACGTCGTCTACCGGATCCGGCGAAACACGAGGGCTAAGTTGAGGGTCGTCTATTTAGATCAGTGTTTCCCATCGTGGGGCCCACGCCCCACAGGGGGGCAATTCAATTATTCAGGGGGGCAATTTGAAAATTAACTCGACACGAGTTTAACCTCTTAAATGCAATATTAGATTTCGGTACCATATTTAACGAAAAAGCAAATTTTTAAATAATTGCGTAAAATAATTATTAGGTATAATTTCGCTTGACGCGACCAAAATATCACCAGTGTGTTTGTCGTCGTCAAGTAAACTTTCCGGCGGCAGATGGTAGACTCCGCGGGGAACCCCACAAATTTTAAAATCTCGCAACAACGCAGTTTTTGACGCAGTTGTTCGCACACTTCGCACCTGAATGGCCCATCGCAAATTCTGTAGGGTTTCACAGCAGTCAGTTGGTGTTAATTTGAAATAAGTGTCCGTTAAAACTGTTGTATAAGCTCGTTGATTTAATAAAGTAAGTGAAAATGTAGTAAAAGTGTTATACAAATTTATATACATATACATTTTTTAGTATACCTAATTTTACTCTATGTCACATTAAATTAATTTTAACAAATACTTAATTTTAATTTTTAATTGATCTTATAGTTATTTATTATAGCCCATAGTAAAATGAGTGGTGCAGGCAGGAAAAAAACTCGTCAATATTTGGAGGAATATTTAAAATTTGGGTTTATACCCGCTGTCCACGATGAGCGGATTCCTTTTTGTCTTTTATGTCAGCAATGCTTGACCAACGAATCAATGAAACGAGGTCGCCTTGAGGCGGATTTGAAGACAAAACATAGTGTTCATATTAAATTAGATTTGAATTACTTTAAAACTTTAAAGAACAATTTTGAAAAGAGAACAACATTAAGGTGTCTATTTACTGCTCATACTTCAGCTAATAATCGTGTTTTTGAGGCGAATTATCAAATTTCTTTAATCATCGCTAAAACTGGAAAAAATCATAATATAGTCGAAAAGTTGAAAACAAGAAATGTCTCAGTGCAAATGAATGAATCAACTTTGAGAGACAGTGAGGCTTACGTAAGATATATTGATAAAGGGCATTTTTGTTCTGTAAAAGATTAGTAAGCACCACTACCTCTAAAGATATATTTAATAAGCTAAAAAACTACTTAGATGTCAATGATATACCAATGAAAAATGTAACATCTTATGCTGCTATTTTGTGAAGAGCAAAGTGAAGACCATGTGAAAATGTTACTTCATACTGAAGTAAGATGGCTATCTAAAGGGAACTGCTTGAAAAGATGGAACTGTTTGATACTCTTAGTGATTTTTTAAGCGACAAACCTGAAATGAAGTATCTGTTAAGTATCGATGGTAAAGCATTTGTGAGTTATTTAGCCAATATCTTTGAAAAACTAAATATTTTAAGTAAGCAACTTCAAGGAACAAATAAAACTCTTGTTGATGCAAAAGCGAAGATATTTGGTTTCATTACCCAAATTGAGATATGTCAGAAACGTATTAACAACAAAAACTTTGAACAATTTCATTGGCTCCAAAAATGTGAAGTAACTGATACCGCTTTACTTGTTATTGTCAATAATCTGAATATTCTATCGGCTGATTTTAAAGAAAGATTTTAGGATTTAAAATTTAAATTGATTTTCCAACATGGATGATGCAGCCAATGTTAGTGGATTTGTATGATATACGAGGGTCAATCAAATGTGAACCGGACTTTTCTGTTTCTCGCCCTGTAGGTAATTCGAGTGGCGTGACGTCTCGATATATGTTAGGTAGGGATGTTAAGAAGAGGGGAGTTCGTCGGTTTGGCGAGGCGTAGTCGATGCGCTGTTAGTAGCATCATGTCAGAGCAAGAGGTGCATATGTCTGTTGCGCAACGTGTTGTTATCAAATTTTTGGCGCGGGAGGGCGTTAGACCGTCTGAAATTTTGCGTCGACTATCTGCACAGTTCGGCAGTGAAACACTTTCAAGGACCCAAGTGTACGACTGGCACAAAAAGTTTTGAGATGGCCGAGAGACAGTGGAAAATAAGCCTCATGCACGCCGTCCCACGACAAGCATCAATGAGGCGAATATCTACGCAATTCGTGAGCTGAGTGAAGGCGTACTGCTGATCGATTTTCTGCACGAACGCCGTACAATTAATGCTGAGTATTACTGCGAACTACTCCAACAAGTGAAACTTGTCTATCGGCAAAAGAGGCGAGATATGTCTATCCGAAGTGTGATTCTGTTGCATGACAACGCTCGGCCACATACAGCGGCATTGACTCAAGGAAAATTGAACAAAATGCATTGGGAAACCCTTGACCCGCCTTACAGTCCTGATTTGTCGCCATGTGACTACCACATGTTTGGGCCACTTAAAGAAGAACTGGGAGGCCACCACTTTGAGGACAACGAGAGTGTAGAAACGTTTGTTCCCAATTGGTTATCGACACGACCAGTTTCATTCTTTGAGAAAGGTATTAAAAAACTTCCGATTCGGTGGGAAAAATGTATACATAAGAGAGGAGACTATGTAGAAAATATATGTAATGTATATATGTAATATGTATTAAAATTTGTATTGATCGTACCAATAAAATTTTTAAAACAAAAGTCCGGTTCATATTTGATTCACCCTCGTATCAAATACGCAGTATCCAGAAAAACTCGCAGCATTGCAAAATACTGAGTCAGTTAAAACTTTATTTAATACTAGCCGTTACCCGCGGTTTCACCCGCGCCCCCAATGTTCAAGCCTTCGCAAAAAGAAATACTTATGAAACATATGGGTTAAAAATTTTTTTTGTTTGAACCACCCTACTTAACTATAAGTCCACCAATCCCGAATATATCTCACCTAAAATGCAAGTACTTATGGGCCACCCTATATAAAAATTTTATTGGACATTTCTTTTAATCACCTTGAATAACTGTAACTCTACTTCACCCTACATTGCAACCATCCTGTATATGCTCTGTTTATTTGTCACCCAATGTAACTTTTTGAACACCTGACTATAACTCTTCTCTATCCCATATTTCAGCTGTACAATTGCTTTTGGTCTACGGTGCATAACAATGATTTTTGATATTTTTTGAGCCACCTTTTAAAGTAAAATTTCTTTTTACTCTATATTTTATAAATTTTATTCAACTTTTAAATGCAGCTTTTCTAACATTGAGTTAAACACACTCTAAAACTATCAAATCAAATTGTTCATGGTCTACCTTATATAACTTTTTTTTAAACTTTTTTTGATCTATCCTAATGGAAATGCCTGTGGAACCCTTGGTGTCTCTCAACTATAAAAACGCAGTTTTGCACCCTAACACTTTTATTTAAACCATCACCCAAATTACAAATGCCTATTGGCCCCCTATATAAAATTGTATTCAACATTTTTTTAACCGCTTAGTATAACTAACTCTACTTCCATCTAAATTAAAATCATCTTGTATACACCGCTGCCAATTTGTCAAACATAACAACTTATCTTTTAAGCACCCTGTATAACCATAATTTTACTCTACAAAATATTTCAACCACCCTGTATGTGCATCTGCTTACGGGCCGCCATACATAACATTTTTTAAACAGTTAACTATAACTCTGGTCCACTCAGTATATTATATATGCAACTGCTTATAGACTACGCTATATAATCATTTTTGAAGCACCCTTGAAAGTATAATTTGTCTCCACCTTGTATTTCAACCACCCCTAATATGCAGCTTTTTATAACATTGTTTTAATCACACTCTATGAAGTATAATTTTACTTCGATCTATGTTTCAGATATTGGATATATGCAACAGCTCAGGTTCTATCCTACAAAAAAAACTATCCAGCCAGTTTAACTATAAATATTACTTTAAACATCTTGTATTTGCACCTACTCCATCTATGTCCAATATATTTCACCAAAACCTCAACTGCTTATTGGGCACCGAATATAACAATTTTATTCAACATGTTTTTGAATCACCCTGTATGTATTACAACTACCCTGTATACGCTACTGCTTATTGGTCAACCAATGTAACATTTTTAAAATAATTATCATAACTCTTCATCCTATACTTTAACTATCCTATCTTTGCAACTTATTATGAACTACGCTATTTCACAATTTTTTAAATTAAAGTATAATTTCTCACCACACTTCATTTAAACCACCCTTCATTTACAACTTTTTCTAACCTTGTATGAATGACAACTATACTTTACTGCGCACCATATTTCAGGTACTCCATATATGCAACTGCTCTACAACAAATTTTTTATAGCATTTTTTACTCACCCTGTAACCTTATAACTGTACACCACCCTATATTTCAACAACCTTTTGTATGCAACTACTCATTTGCCACCAAATATAATGTTTTTGTACCACCCTGTATTCTTTGAATCCTACCCACCCTATATTTCAACCATCCGGTAAATGGAACAGCTTGTAGATCATAACATTACTTTATAATATTTTTTAAACCTACCTGTAATTATACTCCGCTACATATTTCAACAACAAGTTTTTAACCACAACATAAATAATTTCACTCCATCTTATATTTCAAACACCCTGTATAAGCAGCTGCTTCTAACATATCTTCAACCCATTTCATAACTATAATAATCTTATGAACATAATTCAAAGATCCTAACTGCTTAAATTTTTTTTAGATTTTTTATTCCAACTGTATAAATATTCTACCCTTTTTCAATCACTTCGTATATGGAACTGTTTATGACCCACTCAATATAACCCACCCCTTATAACTAATTCCACTCCCCCTTATTTCCACCACATTGTATATATGTAGCTGCCAATAAGACACCAAATATAACATTTTTAGATTTTTTAAATCCATCTAATTCTACTCCGTTCTAAGTTTCCTATATACAGAACACCCTGTAAAATTACGCTTGTTATATCAGTCGATTTTTCTTAAATCGAAACATGTTACATTTGCACATTCCGAATTTAGAATAAAAGCTAAACTGATGCCAGGATCTAATATTTTGTGCATGCGGTGGAACCAATTGAGTAATTGTATTACCCAACATGGTAGAAGTTTTTTCGCTATATCTACCGTTTCTGTCAATTTAGAGAGATAAATTGTCCACGAGATTTTAAATAAAACTATAGGCTTTGCAACACAAAAAGATTCAGCAAAATCACTTCAGTAGTTCTTACGTGATGCCCAAACAAACAAACAAACAAACAAACAATTTTATAATAGTATAGATAAAAGGAGTGATGGCATGTATAGATAAAAGGAGTGATCGCTTGTGAGGAAACAGAAATCAATTACCCAAATTCAACCAAATGTGCAAGAAAACTATTGCTACCATTTATATCTTCATTTTTAGCTTAATGTGGATTTAGTGCTGTACATGATTTATTTTAAAAGAAACGGCTGGATATAACACAACGTGGAGACTTGAGACTGAAGCTACCGAAATTGAAACCTAATATAAAATCTCTGAGCGGCAAACATCAAGCGGAATGATCTCAGTAATTTAAAAGAATAAATTAATATAGAAACATCTATATTAAAATTATTTGGAACTTGAATTTCAGTTTTTCAGTATATTTTGAAAATTTACTTACTGTGGTTCGTTAACAATTTCCTAGTAATTTATTTCTAATAGCTATCATTTAAGTTTCTTAAGTGAATAATTCATTTTTTTAATATTAAAAATAATGTATTTTACATGGGGGGACATTTTAGAAAGGCTAAGGTGGGGCATGGCACAAAAAAGGTTGGGAAACACAGATTTAGATCGACTCGGTCCCTATCATGGAGAGGTTGTTTCTGATCGGGACAATCACAAATGAGACATTCGCTGGGATAGAAAAAAAGAGCTAAAAGGTTCGGATGGAAAAAAACTTATCTCGAAATAATTCGACAACTGTAAAATTGACATTCGATTGTACGAGAGAATTCGATGCTGATTTTAAAAGGAGCGGCCCATCATCGCAGTAGTTAGTTATAGACGGCGAAGAGCTTATGTTGTATTATTATTGTGGTATTCGAATCAGCCGTTGTGTATATTTGATGTAAATGAAGTTCTAGAAAGTGGTGGTGAATATTACCTTTTAATTAATTGAACCTATGGGGTTTATAACAATATTTATTTTTTAGTGGTCCCGAAATCCCAAGAAAAACTGGAATGTTTTCAATATATATATATATATATATATATATATATATATATGTGTGTGTGTGTGTGTGTGTTAGGTGGTTTCCGGGAATTCATCCGCATAATTGATAACTGATCTCTGCCGGGATCGATGATAAAATGACGATGTTTCGGCATAATCACATCTGCCCTCTTCAGGTCGGTTCGCGTAATTCTCGTAGCCTTCTGCTTACGCTCCTAGTTACTCGAACACTAAGATTTTCAGGAGCGCCCGCGCTGTTATATAGTCTCGGCACTGCTGCATGTGATTGGCCGTTGGCGCTCAGTGGCTATGCCTCCTGCTTGCTTTCCAGTTGAGTTGTTATAGGGTGGGGCCGGGCTGGTACGCTGTTTAATAGAATTTTCCAACAATTAGATAATTTCTGGAGTTCACTGCGAGCGTTTAGTCTGTGACGCCCCTTAGCGATTTCAATTGACTCCCTTACGATTCTCGATTTCGGGTGTTCTATATTTGCCAGTAATCTGGTGTTCTCAAAGTCTATTCGGTGTGACGTCGTGGTGGCGTGTTCCGCAGTGGATATTGTTTTTTTCCTGCTTTCTTATGGCATTCTAGAATTCATCACATCTAGCTTGAATTCTTCTGTTAGTTTGCCCTACATAGATTTTATGACAGTTTGCACATGGTATCTCGTACACTCTCTATTGTTCTAAAGGGATCCTAGTCTTCGAAGTCCTCAACACCGTGCATATTTTTCTGTCTGTTTTGAAAATAGTATCGATATTGTCTCCGTAGAATTCTCGCAATACTGTCCGGGGTACCCTTGCCATACGGTAAAATAAGCCTTGGTTATTGGTATCTCATGCTCCTCTTATGTTTGTCTCGGTTTTGACTTAGGGCTCATTGTATATTTCGGTCTGTAAATTCGTTTTGTCTCAGAGCTGTTTTTAAACTGTCCATTTCCTGATTGATGTTATCTTGGTCAGTTAATCTTTGTGATCTGGTTACTAAATTCTTGATGACGGCGTGTAGTTGGGCTGGGTGGTAATGAGAATTAGCATGTAGGTATCTCTTGGTGTGAGTTGCTTTTCTATATACTGTATATCCAAGGGTCCCGACTTCCTTCCCATTTATCAGAACATCAAGGAATGTTGCAGTTGATTGTTGGCTTCAAACTCCATGGTAAATATTATTTTGTGATGGATGTCATTACCTTGGTCTAAAAATTTGTTGAGGTGTTCCCTCTCATGAGTCCAAATCCCAAATGTACCATCCACATATCGCAACCATAAAGTGGATTTTTGTCAGGTATGGGCCTGCCCCCTCTGCAGACGGTTGCAGTTGCTGGACCAGGTATTTGGCTAGCTGCTGTGTTGGGAATCCAATTGAGCTTACTATTGGCCTCAACAACTTGAACCGTTTGCCGAGGGGATAGACTAATACTTCGACACATTTCATCGAACTACTTAGCAAAACGGTCTTACAACCAGGGTGTCTTCTGGTAAGCTTTGGCGTAGTGTCCTTTTTCACCAACATTCCTATAGACGAAGCCTTGGATACCATAATAGAAAAATTCAAACCACCTCAACACCTTGTAGACTTAACAAGGCACTGTCTGATGAACACTTATTGTGTTTACGAGAACCAACGGTACAAACAAGTGGAATTAGCTCCAATGGGATCACCACTCTCACCAGTACTAGTAAACCTTTTCGTGGAGAACTTTGAGGAGTTGGCACTAAGAACAGCAAGCCTTAAACCTAGTTAATCGTTGCGATATGTGGATGATACATTTGTGATTTGGCCTCTTGGAAGGGAACACCTCAATACATTTTTAGACCACCTTAATGGAGTTTGAAAATTACTCTGCTGTTTAAGGGCCGAAAACCTCCTTCACCAACCTAAATACGACGCGTTTTATTTGAATGTCGAAAAACAGAGTAGAACATGTTATTTAACGTAAAAGTTATGTAAACCCCATACATTTTTCTCTATTTACTTTTGGCAGTTTTGTCAATAACAGAAAAAAGAAAGAAAGATTTGTTTGAGCCCTTTAAAGGGCATATAGCTTCCTAAAGGGTGCGTTTTAGGGCATATGTTAACAGGGCCTTTTTGGCTTATTGAATGAACCCTATTTTAGAAACACCCTGTATGTTTGACTTAATTCATAATTAACCGCAAGCTTGGTCATGCTCACTTTTGACGTTGACGCAAAATCCAGAATATTCAATTTTGATACATCGCTAGTAGCAGTTTTTCGTCTTGTATATTTATTGGATTCTGCATAGTATTGCTTCACTCAATTGTATGCACGGTTCATTATTATTCATTTATAATATATAATATATAAAGAAGCACAATACAAAATGATTATAAACCATCATATTTTGTAATTAACTTTATTCATTGTTATAACTATAATTTTGCTGTAATCTCTAGTTCAACAGGGAAATATAATTACTGACGAAAGGTCCCTTATAATCCCTAAGGAGCTCTGAAATACTTTTCAGCAACTTTTACATCAATATTGGCACCCTCACGTTTCTTCTACCCCTTCACGCCAGCCAGTATACTATAACGACATCAATTAATCTGTAAGTAAATTAAACACCCTCTCATTTCTAAAGTTTCCTTTGTAAGGAAACATGGGAGCTATTGAGGATGTTGGGAAAGTCAAGTTTAAGCTCTCGTGCACCATAGTAGATTTTCGCATAGTGGAAACCCTCTGATTCTCGCCAAACTTCTTGCTCTAATGGATCGTGCGAACAAGTGGATAAATTATTTCCACGATTGGAACTCATATCGTGTGGAACAGGATTAAGTTAACTTTGGTATGAAGGATGCATACGCGTAGCGTCTCATGCCATTCTGCGAGACCGCTTTAATCAATTTTGGCTTAACTCCAAGTACAGTTCAACTTTTAATGAAGTTGTCATTTAGCGGTTTATAAGATTATATTGCAATGTGATTAAGTCATAATATATGTTTTCGGTTCCATAAAAAATATTATTGGAAATATTCATAACTAACTATTTTGAAGAACTTGCTTACTGTCCCAAATAGATACCTCCAATCTTTGTAACTCATTCAAATAAGAGCAAGGAAAAATGTACATATTAAAAAACATGAGGCATTAACTTTTATTAAAAATAAATAAATGGGACTTTTGTGCGATTATAAAAATTAAGTTAGATGAGCTAGAATTGAAAAGATGAATAAATACAATTTTAAATCATTACGACGAGCTGAAAATTTAATGAATTCCTTTTTCAATTCTTAATAATAGATATGAAAATACAAATCACTGTGAAATGCTTGAGATTTTTGATACCCATATAAAACTAAATAGGACATTCTCCGCGAGTCACGTAGCATTTGTTATATACAATGTGGCCCAGATAAAAGCAACCTCATGTGCTGTATCGAAATTAAAAATATGTACAGGGATGTTCACCAATTTGTAATAAAATGATAAAATTTGGTAGTTTTGTGTTAGCGTCTGCTGCTAATCGAATGCCGTTAAGGAGTTTTTTCTAGCCCTTCCAGATTTTTTGCAACCATAGCCAACTTTATTATTGCATATAGTCGCCATATTGAATTTATACGTCATTGAATAGCACATAAAAGAAAATGTAAATTATTTAAAAAAGTTTTCACTTAGTTGACTGGGAAATAAAATACCGTTATTGTGTTTTCTTAAAATTTTCCTAAAAAAATAAATTAATTAAAGTACAATGAGAACGGAGGTATTCGCGGCCAGAGTCATAGCTGATTCTGCTTTTCCGGATTTGGACCGCCTCATTTTCGAACTAGTTTATTTATATACCTAAACTGGGATATAAACAAAGTTTTCCGATGTTTCGCCCACACTTATAAGGGACTTTTTCATGGATGAGACAAAAAACAAAACAAATGTTACTTACCTTGCGGCTACTCCATTCATTTCATCTTTTTCTGACGAACACTTCAAAACTTCACTTTTTATTCAACTTGTCACACTGATGCACAAATTCTAAATGAGTAATAGGTAGGAAGAAATAATAATGCCCCCCCCCCCCCCGAAATTTTCAGGTAAAAGAAGGGTAGGAGGCACTTAATGGTATTATTTTATAATTGTGATGAAATTTCGTATACGTTCCTGGAATTTTTAGTAGTGGATAATGTAAGTGAATAATTTTGTGGAAATGTTGATGCAAGATTGCCAGATGGACTAAAGTTCAAAACATCTGTCTCGGTTGAAATTCTTGGGATTTTTTGCGATTTCAACGGCCTCAAGGAATTTTCTGGTGAAATAATACGGAGATTTGTCCATGACAGAGGAGCTGTCGAAGAGGATTTGGTTTCCCGTTTCGTGATGATGTTCAGCTACAGCAGAGTTTGAAAGCAGGCCCGTTTTCAAACAACGTTTGTGCTCACCCAGACGAGTGTTTATAGATCGACCTGTTTCACCGATGTATGCTGCCCCACACGAGCATGGAATGGAATAAACACCTTTAGATGAAAGAGGATTTTGTTTATCCTTTGTTTTTTGTCTCATCCTTGAAAAAGCCCCTTATAAGTGTGGGCGAAACGTCGGAAAACTTTGTTTATATCTCGGTTTAGGTATATAAATAAACTACTTCGAAAATGACGCGATCCAAATCCGGAAAAAGCAGAATCAGCTAATTAAGGTACTCTTTAATGTATGTTGTCGCTTACGGGGGTCTAGGGGTTCAAAGCCCCTCGAAATTTTGGAATTTTGGGTTTCAAGATTGAATTTTAACCAATTAATCATCTTTTTCATAAGAATAAATTTTATATTTATATCATTTCATATATCCTAGAACTATATGAACACAGATATAAATTTTGCAGTATTAATCAGCCTATCACCATCAAAAAATTATCCAACCGCCCAAAAAAGTTATCAACCTACCCCGAAAACTTTTCTGGTTACGGCCTTGGCCTTAACTAACTGAAACATCACATATTTGTGATTTAACTCAAAACAAAAAAAAAACTAAAAACCGATGACAAAGCCTTAAATGAAATCAAATATTCGAAAATTCCACCCAATATTATTAATGCACGTCATGCGTCGATGAACTAAAAATACACATGCATCTACAACCATTTGTTGTTTTTAATAAGTAATTCATAAATACTACAATAAACTTTATTCTTTAAGTATCCCCAAAATGCAAACATCAAACCAAGGAACGATTTTGCGATCAAGTTATTTCCATATTGGTGAGTCAAAACGTAAGTTATGCTACGACGTATTTTGTAATATCTCAAGATATCGAGGAGCAGTTGAATTATCATAAAAATGTAAATTAGTTGGTGTTCGTTAATTTATCCTAACCAAACATTAAAACTCCATCTCACATGATGGCGCACCTTACGATTTAAGAACGATTTCGATCGGTCCAATACACGTTCATGTGTCTGTTAATTACCCCGTAATTTGTAAATCTGCTTTCATCAGACCATAGAACCTTAAGCGAAAATTTAGGATTTTCTTACCATTTTTCTACGAACCAATTGGAAAACAACTTTTCCTTTCTACGTCACCAACTCGAAGTCCTTGACTAATATGTTTTACATATGGACGATAGTTGTACTCTTTAAGAATTCTCTGAGCAGTCGATTTAGGCAGTTGAATATTATTTTCCAATTGAGGAAGGGAGGTATGAGGATTATCGATAATACTTTGTTAAACAAGATTTTCAAAATTTTCATCCTCAACCTATTTCGATTCGGTTTCTAAGCATTCTGAAGATCGACAAACACGGTTGCGGTCTTTCGGGATATAGCTGAAAGTAGACATCTTCAGGTCAGTCAGCACAAAATGAAACAATCACATATATCACTTTTTCCCAATTTGAATACCTTTCCATATTTAATTTAAAAAATATCACATTTAATTTGAAAAATATTTAACTCTTAACCGATAGTACCAAATAAGTAATAAAGTTTTGACTGAGAGATATATTAAGATATGACAACAAACGACATTTTGTTTCACAGCCAACTAAGTGAAAAACTGTTTTGACCGAGAGATACATAGCTATGACAACAAACGACATTTTGTTTCACATTTTTAGGTCGCAATAATTAAGAGCTTTTCTAGAAATTAATCATTCTGATGAAAACATTGCGACTATTTCGAAAACACATAAAACCGTCGATTATAAAAACAAAGCATAAAAACGCAGCCCAGAGAAAAATAAAGACGATGGAAGTGAGAGTGAATATTTGTGAAACTTAACCACAGGATCTATTGCAATGATATTAAGTTAAGAAGTTAAGAAGATTAGTAGATTAGTTCTCGAATAGTTATTCTAGATTAATAATGTTATGTAGTAGATAGAAATAGTGAAGATTATAAAATCAATAAATAGAAGATGCCACGTCAATTAGTATCTTGATCCCTGCTTCTACTGAACATTGTATGTGGTGTATCATTTGGTGATCCGTTTATCTTACTAAATAGTAATACCGATTTGTGACTAATTGAAGTAATTTTTTTTTGATCTCATATTTTTCATAATTAGAGAAGTTACATAGGTACTCCTTTGTACCAATAAAACCGAAATAAAAACGATTTCTATGGGAAATTAATAGATTGGTTTGTCACTTTTTACCAAATGGCTTCTATTGTTGAATTCAAGTTATTTAGGCGATGGTTATTATTATTATACAGTGATGAGCAAATGTGTGGAACCAAGCAAATATCTCTGGAATTATTAGAGATATCAAAATGAAATTTGGAAGGTGGATACTGCAGTAGATTGCCTATTTGTTTCCAAATTTTTTTACAATTTTGAGCTTACTTACTTCGGAAGTAATGTCGATTTCAAAATTTGCAATAAAACACCCTGTATAGTTTTTTAGTTTCTGATGAAACATTTTATTGCGTATACAAAAATATCGGGTTTGATATTTTTTACTTCAATACTTACCGAGATATTAGCAGAAAAGTAATTAAGGAAAGGAAAAATCTAATATCCATTAAAGAAATACATAATCATAATTATTAACTAAATCTAAGTGATTTTCAAAACATTGAAACTTAACTTAACTAAACTTAATGTATTAGATGTTCAAACTGAGCACCGTTTACTTCTTGACAATAAGCAAGTCGGTTTCTAAATTATCTAGTAACATTAGCTATTACTTCTGGTGTAATTATCTGGATGTCTTGAGTTATTCTTGCAGCTAATGCTTGCAAATTATTTGGTCTAGAGTCTTAGACTTTAAGTAACCCCACAGAAAACAGATTCGGATGAACAATGTTAAAAAGGTTAAAACTTCTTGATGCATCCTTTTCCTCTCCCCATACCCAATCATCATTAATATTTTTATTCTTTCTCTTTCACTTAATTCGGCCATTTTACGATCAAATTAAAACAATACAATCTTTTTACGTTCAAATAAAAAAAAATAATAACTTATTTTGACAACTACTGTCATTTCTGCAATGAATTTCATGGACTACTAAATTTGATTTAGATTTAATTTGCACCTGGTTTAAACAAACGCACGTGTATTCGACTATGCAACAAGCAGTGCTGTTGGCTGTGACGGTAAAATGCAATTGATTGGCCAATATAAATACAAATCCTTACCGAGCGGTTTGTTTATATCGGGCGTAAATGAAATCTGAACCTAGTTTAGCTACCATCGAATTTTTCCTTTCCTTAGTTACTTTTCTGTTAATATCTCGGTAGGTATTGAAGTAAACAATATCAAACCCGGTATTTCTGTATTCACAATAAAATGTTTCATCAGAAAATAAAAATACTATACAGGGTGTTTCATTGCAAATTTTTAAATCGACATTACTTCCGGTAAAACAGGAAGTTTAAAATTTTAAAAAATTTTGGAAACAAATAGGCAATCTACTGCAGTATCCACCTTCCAAATTTCATTTTGATATCTCTAATAATTCCAGAGATATTTACTTGGTTCCACACATTTGCCCATCACTGTATAATGAAGATATCATAATCTTAATTACATCTAATTCTGTCAAATATCCGTACTTACATTGAAATATTAAAAATACACCAACATTTTCACTGTGAATATCAAATGTTATTGAAAATGTTTCGCTAAGTCAAAATTTTCTCGTTCAACGACCGTACCAATATTAAGGTCTTCCCGAACATTGAATGTGCGTCTGGAGCATTATAATCATAAAATAGCAAGGGTGGAGATATACGAAGCCAATCTTTCACAACTTTAATGTGATTATGCTGGAGAAGTTTTGAGATGGCTCCAACACATTTAAAATTTATTGAAAATATTACTTTCCTTTTCCTTATAATACTAAAGATGTGTACAATATTTGGTCGTAGTGGCAATGTATATTTTGTTTGCATACATATTCTACTGAGTGTTTTAAATTTAATCGTTTTATGAGTTTAATTATTACATCAACTTTGTATAATTTAGTGTTGGACCGAAACTAGATTTTTCAATAGAATTCGAATTTCGGGAGCTGTGGTGGTATCGGCCGAAACCTTTAGTACATTTCATCATTTTAGCTAATTGCAGATATAGGTTTGTATTCATATATTAATACTTAACTTTGATTAATTGTTAGTTAATATACATTGTAAGTAACAATTAAATAACACTACAATCCAATCAATAGAGAATTTTAATTTTGAAAAAGAAAAACAAAATATATGTAATATGATATAACGGCTCGTTGGAACTCTCCACTGAGCATTGAGAATTTATTTAAGGGAACATCCATAAATTACTTACTAAACCCTGATTTATTAAGTGCATTTACTTAAATAGATTTTAAGAATCAATAATTTTCAAAAATTTAATACATATCCACATATAAAAATATTTAAATCGTAGACATGTAGTCTTTAAAAATATCGAAATATATATATATATATATATATATATATATATATATATATATATATATATATATATATATATATATATATATATATATATATATATATATATATATATGTTCTCGGGAATCTCGTGTGTTTCTCTTGTTTGTCTTAGAAAATACACTTTTTCGACGTTTGAATGAGATCTCAGTGGTCTTAGGATAGAGGGTTATGGTTTCTATGAGATCTGACTCATCTCCTTTGAATAATCGATATTGTCTCTCACTAAGCGTAGTACAAAATAAGTCAATGTTGTCTTAGTTTTATGCTGTCGGCCTGATAGGGCGTGGTCTTGTTTACTTTGGCCAATCAGAGATCCGCTCTGTGACGGGTTGTCGGTCCGATGGTCATTGCTCTATTGTCTGCCCAGGTATATTGGCGTTATTTGACTTTTTATCTGGAGATTTGATTTTAATGTAACTGTCTGCTAGTGCGGTTCTCGATGTGGATGGGAAGCATTCCGCATTGTCATGTTTGTAAAAATTTGGTTTCCGTACAATGTAGAGTGAGGCATAATCTAAAAACAGTTTTCAAGCCACATTGAAAGATTGGAGAAATCATACCGTCTCCAAAAGAGAAAATTCTCCTTGAAGTTTAGACGTCTATGAGATACCGTGTAAAAACTGCAACCTCACATACGTCGGCCAAACCAACAGAAAAGCAAGTGTCCATAGAGAGGAACACAGAAATCCAGTAAACTAAAAAACAAAACAATGACGTCTGCATTGTCACAACAAAACAAAAAAAACCATCAAAACTCATCTTACGTAATTTATGGATGGTCTCTAAACTTAAAAAATATGAAAAAAATTAATATTTGCATATATCATAATAAAGGGATGGCTCATTTAGTTGTTATTTTTTTAACATTCAAATACCAGTCTCAACTAATAGATGATGAAAATAGATAATCTTATGAATAAAATAGATAATCTTATGAAATAAAAGATTTTGAAACTGGGAAAACTGGGAAATCTTTAATTTTGAAGTACTTTTTTGGGAATAACACCACAATAATTGAAGTTACTGTATAAAATTTAAATTTTAGAATTGTACCTATCAGCTTATTAATTTACAGATTGTGGAGTATGTGTATTCTTGCGTTAATTACTTAATGCCCAGAAAATTGTTTATGTATTTCTTCATCTAGTATACATACAAAATTGTAAAACATTTAAACATTGAGAAACTTGTCCAAAATACTTTGAACTTATCTTCTTGTTGTGGTCACTCTAGTTGTATGCCCAAAGATCCCTTCTGAACACTTACACCTTTGTCTATCGGAACGTAAATTAGTTTCATTTTTTATATATAAACTTTGAATCTCGAAGTCGAATTCAATTAGTTCATTGGTGTATGGATTGATTTCAAAACATTGTGTGTTATTCATTATAGATAAATTTCACTGGGCTTCATCATCACTTTTCGAGTCAATGACATTCGCCCTTTGTATTGTCAATGACTTGTGATTTCGAACACCTAGACTTTCCTATGTTCTCTTAGCCGACCTTGATTTAGCTTTATTGTGGTTTGATAGTGGAATGTCTTCAATTTACTAATTACGCTGAAAATAACGAACGTTCTGTTATTAATCCAAAAGATTTTGGTTATTGTATTTTCTTGCTTAGGAAGGTCAAAAGTACTTTCGAAATTTTCTAGGTTTCCTAATTTCACAGACAAATTAATGTGACCGAATCGACGATTGAGTTTGTTACAATTAGTGATACGTTATACATGAGTATTGTTGGACCGTCTGTGAAATGCTATAACTACATGGAGACAATTACCTACTGGAGAGCTCATTAAATTATACCCATTAAAGTTATTAAACAAAATAAGCGGGAAGCATAGAATGGGAGATAGATAATAATATTACAGCAGGACTTATAAAGTGGTAATGACCAAAGTTAGAAATCGCTCTTAACAGCAATCGACCTGTACAAGAAACTGGAAAAAATAGCCCGGTTTCCACCACATGAATGATGTGTGAGTATACGGTAACTATAATAAAGCTATCCCACCATCCATGCAGAAAAGCTATTCAGAGCATGCAAACAAAATTTGGTAATAGGAAATCATTGACAATATTGTTACGAAATTTACCAAAGCCAACCCTGTTTCATTTCAGGACGACAACGATCGCTGGGATATAAAAAAGCTAGAAGGTTCGAACGGGAGAAAAACTTATCTCGATCATAACTCGACAACTGTAAAATTGATATTGGATTATACTAGAGAATTCGACGCTGATTTTAAAAGGAGGACCCATCCTCGCAGCAGTTAGTTAGAAAGGACGACGAGCGTATATCGTAATGTTATTGTGAATCAGCTGTTCTGTATAATTTGATGTAAATAAAGTTATAGAAAAGTGAAAGTGAATATTGGTTTTATAATTTTAAATTGAACCCACGGTCTATATTGCAATATACCACATGTAGCAATAATAACAGGGATTATGGCAACTCCGGAGGTATTTAGCGATATGTACAAGATATACCTTCAAGAGACATTGGGAGAGACAGCAGCTTCTACCAAAAGCCAACAAACAGCTAAGTGATCTTTTCACTCCCTGTCTATGTTGAACAATATTAGAAATCATAACAAATCATAATCCACAAGTTTGTTGAAACTGCCGTCGGGAGCGCACGTTCAAAAAACTAGTGTGGCTTTAGAAAATCTAGGAGAATGATGGATTTCATTGAACGTGTTGTTAATACGGTCAGGGAGGCTACGCAACGTAAGAGATGGAACGGGGGGGGGCAAGGGAGATTGCCTACTTGTCGTACACGACAACAAAAATGCATTCAATTCGGCAAAGTGAGATTTTATCTGCACAGAATTAGAACAGTTCCAGGTAAAACCCTACTTTAAGAATGTAAATTCGAGACAATTACTCTACACTGGGAGAACACTAAATCTCTCTCAACATTATAAAAAAAACGCTAAATCGACGCCTATCTAAGATAACGATTAAGAATCAAGTGCGCTTTTCGTATAATGGCAAATGATTCTGCGTGAGTTATTTCCAGGGTGTTACCCCCTACAAATCTTTGCAGAAGAAAGAAGACTTACAACAAAAGAAGAACATTGCACGAAGAAGGAGTGTAATACAGTAAATGGCTAAATGAGAATGCTTGCAAATTTGGCAACAGCGGTGAGACAAATACACCAAAGGGATATGGTCTAGATAAATTGAAAATATGGTGAGTTGAGCTGTTATCTATTGCAGATGTTGGCAAGACATGTTTGCTTAAGGGCTTAAAGCGTAAAGTAAGTGACAATTGCCCAACTGAGTGTGGAGTTCCGGCAAAGCTGAAAATGAAACGCTGATAGACGACTGTTGCTAGAACGATGTCTGCGAATTACTCAGCGTAGAGGAGCGGAGAACGAAAAGAGCTCAATAATTGCATAATAATATCATCCACAAAATAATATCTTGCGGCGGTGCCATGGGGGTACGATATATACTTATATAGATACATATACAAAGGTCAAGGAAATAATGAGTGTTAAAAAACTACAATATTCAACAAAAACTCTTAAGCGCGGGTGCTCGCCTGTTCTTCTTTAAGACCCTCATGATCCTAAGCATTAAGTTACGCCATGACGAATATTTTGGAAACTTTTCATATTTCTACAGAATGTATCTATAATATTATAAAATTGTAAGTTTTATCACGGAAAACCTCTTGCTGTTGTGGAGGCATCCATCATAATACTGACTAGCTCACCAGAGCACATCTCAAAATGGTGGGTGCAATTTTTTTCTTTTTCCAACTTTGGACACCTTAGAGAGGGCGCCAGACACACACAAACATATAGGCAGCAAAATAAGACAAATTTACACTTACAGTTATATTGACAATTTAAAAATAGTGGCCAAGCCAAAACAACAGTTTCATTCAATTACAATAGTGCAGTTTGATCAGTATACAATCAGTAAGTAGTGACTTTAGACTTATCTGGTGCAATGCTCTCTGGTTATGGCCGGGCTGTCTGGTTCCTCAGCTATATCAGGAGAGAGAGAGAGAGAGAGTCAGTTGATTTAGAGGGTTCCGAAGCCTCCTAGGTAGCCGTGACTTTACTGGTTGGAGCTTCCCTGACGACTAGTAGCAGTAAATAGTCGCCCCTATGGTGGTAGGTGCTATTCCTCTAGCGTCCTTGGGTCCAGCTCATTTTTGTGCATGCAGGAAAAAGATAAAAACAGAGAATTAGTACGTGCTACCCCTTGATTGGACTTGCTGAACTCCCCCAAAATTCTAAATTCAACCCCGGTTTGGAACTGGGATACGATAAGTCACTTGAATGTCTGTTCAATATAACGATACAAGTCTCTATTTACATTGACACTTATGGTCCACTATTATTACGATAATGTTCCTTGATATTAAATCAAACTATTTGTGAATTATAGATAAACCGAAAATAAAATTACAGAAAAACTTCCTTCTCTCTGCAAGAGAGGTACGATAAGGTATTACAATAATTATTACAACAATGAAGATTCAATTTCTCGAAAAATATACCAAAATAAGATAACTGATTGGATCCAAACATATGCTAATACAAAGATAAAGATAACAGATCTGATCATATGCTAATACAAAATTAAAGATAACAGATTTGATCAAATGTCTACGATACCAGAACGATATTCCTTAGATAGCAAGGAAAATATAAATAAGACAAATTTCCTGTTTATTTACTTTAGTGAAAAAATAATGATTTCTAAGTACTATTAACTTCGGTTGATTTTATTTATTTCACCTGACTGAAGGTCATGGAAATTTTCATAAATCTTTCCAAATTTATAAACAATTTGGTGTGATAGTTACCACCTTTAAACGGTGTGAAGGAGTTTCAGCAAGTATCTTGTATGAGCAATTTAAATAAAAAAAATTATATATTAACAATAATGCCCGCAAATAGATATACATATATTCACATATATAGCTAGGTAAATTGCAGCTAATAAAGGAAACAACTGAAAGAGAAGATATATATGACATAAGTAAAATATCGGAAAATTGTTCCGTGCTATTTCTAAAATCTAGCAAGAAAAACCCCAGGTTAGTTAACTCTAACTCAAATGCACTCCCTAATTTAAAGAGAGGTAACGAAGTAAGTGATATATAAACAATTCTATAGTGAATGTGTTTAAATTTAATAAAAAAAAAATAAAAACAATCTAGGTAAGACTTTAGATATAGAAAAATCACTTACTTCGCTTTCCTCCTCTGCTAAGTAGATTAGGTTGCCATCCAAATTTCCCAGATTAGCTTCCCCTTTTCCTTCAAACCTAGCAATGGTGGTCTCGGAAAGCAAACAAAATGGCTTCACTGTACGTGATTGCAACGGAAAATCAGGAATTCTCCCTTTCAGCTACAACCCTAGAAAATGATAAAACCACAGTTCCTGTTCCTAGTTTATAAGAGAAAAAGAAATATATATACACATATATATATATATATATATATATATATATATATATATATATATATATATATAAAGGCAAAAAGCAGTAGCACCTAGAACGTGTTCCAATAGAAAGGTTATACTCTATAAAAAATTATAAAAAAAATTTGATTCCTTTTCACCACCTAAACAAAGAAAAGAAAATGGATCAGGTAGAGTAATTACTCATTTTAAACAATCCAACGAAGCTATATGATGAACTCTGGTCGGGAAAACATCTTCACACAGCTTCCGAATTTCAGCTACGATAAAAAAATAAGACATGTGCATATATACATATATCTACGATAGATTAAAGATAAATCGATATTTCAATTATACTATAAGAAACGGTACAGATAATTTAATCGCGAGAAAAGAATATAAACTTGCTTTACTCACTTTCTTCGGTAATCGAAACGGTACGATAAGATAAAAAAAGGCTTCCTGAAAATGCCACGCAATATAATCGATCTGGTCTCGTCGATTGACAAAAGGGAAGAGAGAGAATCAAAACGTGAATTTTTCGCCGGTACCCAGCAAATAAGTACCGCGCAGGTTTCTTAATGCGGTAGACGATACACAGAGTCGAAATAAGAATTAATTCAAAGATAAACCGATTGATATTACCGATTTAGTCTATTTTACGAGTTACATTATGAAAATTAATCATTAGGTGATATAAGGGATGACGAAACATACTTTTAGAATTAACTAATCAGCCATGCCAAGCGAATAAAATCAAATTTGAGGAATATTTAATTTAATCACAGCTGAAAGCGAGATACTAATGTTTTACGTATCTGAGATGATATTCTGAACTCATCAGGGTTGGCGTACAAAATTTTACATAAAACCAAAATATAGAAAAATTATTAACATTTGCCCGAAGTGACGATTTAATCGTTACACACCCCGGTCACGTGGGGAAAATTTTTCACAATGTAATTGTGAAAAATTTTGTAGCGAGAATACTCTAATGAGTCCCATTCTAATTTAACAAGATACTAGAAGCATCTACTCTCGAATTATTTAACAGAGTAGTTAAATAGGAAAACTTCAAGTTGATAACGAAAAGAGAGAATATATATGTTCGGTAAAAGTAGATGTCGAAATTAGGGAGCTTAATAGTTCAGATTTAATGATTCAGAGGTGATTCGAAAAAGTAAAGAAAATTCAGAAACATCTAATCGTTTTACACTGCTTGCAGGAAAATTTATTAAATCCATATCGAAATTTACTAGATATATTCTGGAAGATATTTCAGTATATAATAGATAAATTCAACTCTATACTCAAGAAAAAAAATTAACGATACGATATAAGATATAAGGGATACAGAAAAAACTAATGAATAAATACTAAGTAGTTGTCTCAATAACGTGATAGCCAAACTTGAAACGGTGACAAATACTAGAGCAGATAGGATTTCTGGACGTAAAGTACCAGCAGGGATCCTTCACATCATAAAGGAGTGAATTGTCTTCCAAATTCTAGTCAAAAGACTTGTCACGGTAGGGGAGATACTCTAGTTGGGAAGTGACACAATTAAAAATTTTCTAAAGGTAAAATATTAGAGATATACTATTATTTATCACTTGTCGAGTAACCATAATTTAAACAAAGATCATAATTCAAAGTGTAAAATAACAAATGTTGAAATTACAACTAAGTATGTCAAACAACTAAATACAAATCCCGAAAAGCGCAAAAATATACGGCAAAAATGACATAGCTCTGAAACGAAATATGATAATGCTACAGGGTGTCAAAGACAGATTAAGTGATTTACTATTTAAGAGACAGAATACTCAACATGCCATAAATAGGAAGTGGATACTGGAATTCAAGAAATTGTTCTATACAAGGAACATCAAAACACTGGAACTCCAAAAATATCCAAATCTTGTTTATTTTCAAAGGGAAAACGTGAAAGATACTCTAAAAGAACGGTAAATACGTTGACATAGTGAAGGTGATGCTAGCAGCTCTAACACACTGCCACAAATCGTCTATCCTCTACGACATCACAGAATCCAGTAGTGCAACACTGCACCATCCCAATTCCAATACGATACGAGACTCTCCAGACAAAAAACCAAAAGATAGCAGCCCTAATTCACTGCTCGAATTTCTGGAGATCTCCACTAAACTGACTTCTATAAGTCACGATACACTGCATCATGCAGCTAACTATAAGAGGATGAACGAGATAACAATCTATAAAAGATAAGGTAATGCTCACCTCAACTATCCAAACGGTATTCCGGTAAATAATGAACATTATCATAAAACTGTCTATATAGCCAAAAAAAAGGAAAGTTAATTTTATCCACGATAAACGGTACCTTAATTCTTGAAAATTACGGTAATGTTATAAGAAATATACATATATACAGAAGATAAAGAAAATCAAAATTTATTATTTTCATAAGACTACAAGATACTTCATGAATTGGCACTGTAAGAGATGATAAACTACTAGATTTTAGAATATGCTGGTATTACTATAGACTCATAGTGGTTCAACAGAGAGAATTGGTAGTGGAGAATGGCAAATAGTTCGGAAGAACATCAAATACTCTCAAAAAAACTCCACTATGGTAGGGTACGACAAATCGTATAAAATTAGTTCTTACCAATACCTAAACCAGACATCTGTGAAATCCACTTGACGGTACAAGTTGACAGGAATAGAAAATTACGGCAGACAAATCTATAAGTACAGCAGTATATTTAGTATATAAGATACTCTGAAAAAAAACATACCTAAAATCTGAAAACGTTATGAAAAATAGTTAAGCCAGTTGGTAAAATACTAAAGTGAAATTGACAATCAGTTAAAATCGAGACTTGGGTCTTGGAATCTAAGAAATTGTTCCAGATAACATCAGATAATGCAGAGAATCCAAATTCCCAAAAATGCATCTTAAATCAACAAAAGCTAGTGCATCAAATGCATACCACTCGATAAGTCGATAACTGAAATAGGTATAAGAAAAGGTAGACAAGAAAATATCATTAGTTCGATAAACTAGCAACTATTATATATAACGATAAGAGAGTTAATTTGTTCAGCGATAATTCATACGATGACATTCTGGACAAACCAGAAAGAAGGTAAAGTGACCTAAAATTCACAGCAAAGCATAAGCTGATGAGAGAGACCAAGGAAAAGATACAAGAGATAGGAACGATATGAATTAGTCTACAGAAGACCTAGATGTTGTGGCAATAGATAGAATCCAGTTGGACGGCTTTTACGTCCGCGCATGGTTTCACCGCCTTGGGGTATTCGTCGGCCCACCCAAGAGACCAAGAAAAGAGGAATTAGTCTGTAGAAGACCTAGATGTTATGGGAAACCTGGGGCTCCAGATGGACGGTTTTTACGTCCCCACTGGGATCCTGGCTTGGGGTATTCGTCGGCCCACCCAAGAGACCAAGAAAAGAGGAATTAGTCTGTAGAAGACCTAGATGTTATGGGAAACCTGGGGTTCCAGATGGACGGCTTTTACGTCCCCACTGGGATCCTGGCTTGGGGTATTCGTCGGCCCACTCAAGAGACCAAGGAAAGATAAGATATATAAGGTAAGAAACAGAAACGAAACGATAGCATAGAATAGTACAACAATAAAGGAAGTATTCAGAGAAGTTTGGTAATCGATAGGCAGATATGGTGAAATGGAACGATATTACTCCAAGGAGGAATCGTCTTCTGAATTCGAAGATTCGTAGGAAGAATGCTCATTCCCAACTTCGGGGTCGGAAAAATAGGATTTCAAATCCTTAACATGTCAATTGCCTAAATTATTCCCAGCGGAATCCTTCAATTGGTAAACCAGATTAGATAATTTCCGAATAATAGTACACGGAATGAATTTCGGCGCTAATTTGGCGGAATAATCATTAGCTGCTTTTGATAAGGTATAATTCTTTTTCCACACTCTATCCCCAACATGAAAATTAACTTCTCGTTTGCGGAGGTTATATTGATGAGAGTTTCTCAAGTATGCCTGGTGTAACCTTTTGCGAATGTCGACAAATAGTTTTGGAAATTTTTGTATATCCTCAGATTTCTGAAGATTGTCGGAAATCGTGGGAAAATTTGTATCATTCTCAGATATCTTTCCATAGTAATCCCCAGTCAAAGGAACGTTGCGGCCAAAAACCAAAAATGAAGGGGCAAAATGGGTAACATCGTGTTTAGCTAGACGAATGGCTTGGGCGATTTTAAAAATGTTGACATCCCAGTCTTTATGATTATCAAAAATAAAACTACGGATACAGGTAACTATAGATCTGTTAATTCGCTCTGTGTGATTCACTTGGGCATGATATTTAGCGTTGTAAAATATTTTCTGGATTTTATAAGCTTCCATCAGGGACTTGAATTCCTTACTGGTGAACTGACTACCGTTATCACAACAAAACACCTGTGGGACTCCATACACTAAGAACAGTTGGGTTTCTATAAATTTTGTGATTCTCTTAGAGGTAGCGGTAGGCATTGGGTGGACTAAAACATACTTGGTAAACCAATCCACGAGCACTAATAGATACTGGTTTCGATTTTTCGACCTCGGATAAGGACCTAACAAATCAGCTGACACCATTTGGAACGGGAAATTAATATTCCGATATGATCCCATTAAACCAGCACGAGGTAAATTTGAACTCTTGCAGGCATTGCAAATATCACACTTCCTAACATAACGGTAAATATTCTGTCTCATTTTGGGCCAGTAATAGAGTTCTATTATGCGATGAAAAGTCTTCGATACACCAAAATGACCTGCGGTAGCATCATCATGAAATTTTTGAAAAATCTCTAGTCGATTTCCTTGGGGCACAACTATTTTCCAGTCAGTGGTATTGCTAACGATATCGTGGTGAGCAAAAACGTGCTTATAAAGGATGTTATTTTCTACCCTGAACGAAGGGTAATTTTCTGGAGCCTTTTTAACTCGCTCAATCATAGAGTGGTACCATTTATCGGGTTTGAGATTGGAAAGATCGAGAGTGGAGGTTTCAGGTATGGACCTAGACAATGCATCTGCTACTACATTTTGTGATCCCTTGCGGTGCACTACCTTGAACTTGAACTGGGACAAACGAACTAACCAACGAGCTAACCTTCCTGAGGGATTTGGAATGTTTGTCAACCATTTAAGGGAAGCATGATCGCTTACCACTGTAAACTCGGTACCTAACAAATATCCTTGAAATTTCTCAATGCCGAAAATAACTGCCCATAATTCCTTTTCAGTGACTGAATAATTCCGCTACGTTTTCGTTAAAGTTTTGCTAGCATACGCTATGGGGTGCTCCAAACCATCACATTCCTGGTAAAGAATGGCTCCAACTCCGTAATCTGACGCATCACACTGGACAACGAAAGGTTTAGTGGAATCAGGGCTGGCTAAAACTGGTGCAGAGGTTAGACTTCTTTTAATTTCGGTAAAAGCATCATCCGCTTGCAATTAGTTGGAAATCGGTGCAGAGATCGAGGCAAAGTTTTTTATGAACCTCCTGTACCAACTAGCTAATCCTAGTAGCCGACGAATTTCGGTAGTAGTCTTGGGCTTAGGAAAATTTAAAATAGCTGACACCTTCTCCGGATCGGTTCTTAAACCTTCTTGATCTACGACAAAGCCTAAATAGTTTAAGGAGGGTCGACAGAATTCGCATTTCTTCCAATTTACGGTGAGGTTGGCATTCTTGAGACGTTGATACACAGATTGTAAGACACGAATATGAGTTTCAAAATCGGGAGTTGCAACGATAATATCATCTAAAAATACGAAACAATACGGCTCTAAGGCAGGTCCAATTACCATGTCCATCAGTCCAACCATAGTTTTTGGGCTATTTGACAAACCAAAGGGCATGACACAAAATTCGAATAAACCCTTACCATAAACAGCAAAGCTAGTTTTGGGTCGAGAAGATACCTCTAGAGGGATTTGGAAAAATGCCTGTTTTAGGTCGATAGAAGTCAGAAACTTAGCATCCCTGAGTTTATTTAAAATGAAATCAACTAAAGGCATGGGATACTGGTCGGGAACAGTTACTTCATTCAATTTCCTGCCATCAAAACAGACACGATACTCTCCAGAACGTTTTTCCACCAACCACAAGGGACTACACCAAGGTGACTTAGAGTGTTGGATGACTCCTAACTTCAACATTTCATCCACTTGTTTGATGAGCTCTTTCTGCATAGCCGGAGATAAAGGGTATTGCCTGGATGCAATGGGCTTAGCATTACCGGTATCGATACTATGGGTGATTAAATGTGTCCTACCGATTTTGTCCGAAGGTGACAAACTCAGAAATAAGTCCATGATCTTTTGTAATTCGAGTTGTTGATCCGGGGACAGGTCGGAAACGGATTGAATAGTATTAATTGTGGAAATTTGTGTGACTTGATGTTTGTACGATAGGGAGGAAAAGTTAGCTTTTATCTGGAATTGTTGCAGGAAATCCATACCTAATATAAGACTATGTTTAACGGAAGGAATAATCAATACTTTAAGATAGTTGACGACATTGTTAAGAGAGATAGGTAACATGACATATCCTAGGAAATCTTGAGGTTGACCATCAGCGGTAGTTATTACCAAAGGGTCCTGGTACTGAATAGGTAAATTAAAGTCCTGCAGGATTGAGAGTCCAGTTGATCCCAATACTGAAGAGGTACTGCCACTATCTACCAAAGTTGTTATTGGCCTATCGAAAATGTTTACAGGAAGATACGGTCTGTTATCCAAAGGTTTCCTAACAAATAGGGGACTCAAATTACATGTGGCACAACAGAAAGCTTTAACCTTCAGGAGCCACTGATTCCATTCCTGAAGGGAGGACAGTGCATCCGGCTTTATTGAGGAGAAGGCGTTTTGCCTTTCCCATTGATGTGGGGAGGAGTGGAGGAACTTGGTACTGGACTTTGGGTTGAAGTGCTGGCGACAGCGTCCAGATGTCCATCTCCAGCTGGTTCGTTTTTTGCCGTTTCGGCTAGACAATGAGAACAATTCCGCTTCGTTACTCCCTTTGTACCACATCCAAAACAAAAAAATTTTCGGGGATGTTTGCAAACATTATAAGTATGTCCTACCAAATTACAATTCCAACATCGTGGCCCGGAAACATTTACGGTACTAACTTTTTGAGAAGTGAAGCTAGGCGAAAAACTAACATTTCGAGAAGACGAGAGATGGGGTGAGAAACTAAAATTTCGGGATGAGTTGGTTCTCAAGAAACTGGATGCTGACACTGAATAACTCAGATCTGGTTCTAACAATCCACTGGAGGAACTGGGAGGTGGTCGATAACGTTTACTCCAAGTCATGGATTCCTCTAATTGACGACACACATCAGATAATTGGTCTACGGTATCAATAGTAATTAAAGCGAGGTGAGAGAGGAAATGGGGAGCTAAATTTCGACGAATTTTGTTTACGATGGTCTTCTCATCCGGCTTCGCAGAGAGACGGTTGAACAGTCCTACCATACAGGCTATGAACAGAGTAACCTTCTCGTTAACTCCTTGAGTTCGAGAGTCTATCTCGCGTTGCAGATCTTCATCATAAAAATAAGGTAAAAAGTCCTATTTCAATCTATTCACCAATTGGTCCCAGGTTCCAATTTTATCCTTGATGCTAATGTACCAGGTTAATGCTGTTCCTTTGAATAAGTCACATGCAGAGACACATGGTTCGTCCTTGCTAACACCTCGGACAATTCTTAACGTTTCTACTTTCTCCAGAAAAGAATGAACAGATTCTCTGGGATTTTGTCCGGTAAAATAAATGTTCCACTTAAAGGGAGAAACTGACTTAAAGACAGGGGTATTTGACGAAAATGATTGGCCATGAGATACTTGCTGAGGGGTAGACGCTGAAGGTACTAATTTAAAAGCCAAATCGCCTTCCAACATGAGTAGTTCAGTCTGCAGATCAGATTTTTCTTTTTCCTCTTCATCAGAGTTCTCGGACAAACTGTGTATTCTACCCGAAAGATGGGTAAGGCGGGTTGAGATTCGCTTATAGATACTGCAAGTGGTAGTTCCAGCAAAACTAGAAATTTGGGTCTTGAGATCGGCTATAGTTTCTCTAATTTCAACCACGTCATCGTCATGTGGGAGTGGGCTAGATAAGACACTTTGAACAAAGCTACGATTTGCATTTTCTTGACTTAATGCTCCTCTTAGCAGTTTACGCTTGGAGTCAACATCTCCTATTGGTTTTACCTGGCGAATCGACAATTCATAGTCCAATTCTTTAACCTTCAAATGATTTGGGTCCATTTTAGATATATACTACTGAATACGGATGGCCAGATAAGAATAATAGATAGTCACAGGGAATTCTAATCAAAAGTAAGGTAACAGATAACAATTAATGTCCGTCGACGAGAAAATTTTCACGGTACAATAATCAACTATAACTAAACAGATATCAAGGTTCCCACACGGTACTTACTGAGTGATATGGGCGGTAAGATAAGATAAGGTAAATAATACCACACCACTCAAAAACAACAAAACGATATAGTGGGTACAGTGATCCCGAGTTAAGAGATTTAAAACGATAAGGTAATTTACTTCCAGGTAACGGTAAACGATAATAGGTAATTGATTTTAAGTAAACGGTACACAGTAATCGATATTTTAAATTTAAATTAGATAAAGTGCATTTTTGGAAGCGATGAGTAATTATCAAAATTATTTAAGATAAGTAATCAAATGTTTCAATTATTTGATATAAATAATCAACCAAGTTAATTTAATTCTCTACGAGAAAAGATATAAAAGATATATCCGATAATAGAAATTCTGATCAAACCTACTTATTTTGCTGCGACGTCTGTCTGTGCCAAATTTATATTAAAGTGTCCACGTTGGTTCGCCAATTTTATATTAACGCCCCACGTTGGGCGCCAAATTTTATAACGGAAAACCTCTTGCTGTTGTGGAGGCATCCATCATAATACTGACTAGCTCACCAGAGCACATCTCAAAATGGTGGGTGCAATTTTTTTTCTTTTTCCAACTTTGGACACCTTAGAGAGGGCGCCAGACACACACAAACATATAGGCAGCAAAATAAGACAAATTTACACTTACAGTTATATTGACAATTTAAAAATAGTGGCCAAGCCAAAACAACAATTTCATTCAATTACAATAGTGCAGTTTGATCAGTATACAATCAGTAAGCAGTGACTTTAGACTTATCTGGTGCAATGCTCTCTGGTTATGGCCGGGCTGTCTGGTTCCTCAGCTATATCAGGAGAGAGAGAGAGTCAGTTGATTTAGAGGGTTCCGAAGCCTTCTAGGTAGACGTGACTTTACTGGTTGGAGCTTCCCTGACGACTAGTAGCAGTAAATAGTCGCCCCTATGGTGGTAGGTGCTATTCCTCTAGCGTCCTTGGGTCCAGCTCATTTTTGTGCATGCAGGAAAAAGATAAAAACAGAGAATTAGTACGTGCTACCCCTTGATTGGACTTGCTGAACTCCCCCAAAATTCTAAATTCAACCCCGGTTTGGAACTGGGATACGATAAGTCACTTGAATGTCTGTTCAATATAACTATACAAGTCTCTATTTACATTGACACTTATGGTCCACTATTATTACGATAATGTTTCTTGATATTAAATCAAACTATTTGTGAATTATAGATAAACCGAAAATAAAATTACAGAAAAACTTCCTTCTCCCTGCAAGAGAGGTACGATAAGGTATTACAATAATTATTACAACAATGAAGATTCAATTTCTCGAAAAATATACTAAAATAAGATAACTGATTGGATCCAAACATATGCTAATACAAAGATAAAGATAACAGATCTGATCATATGCTAATAGAAAATTAAAGATAACAGATTTGATCATATGCTAATACAAAATTAAAGATAACAGATTTGATCAAATGTCTACGATACCAGAACGATATTCCTTAGATAGCAAGGAAAATATTATAAATAAGACAATTTTCCTGTTTATTTACTTTAGTGAAAAAATAATGATTTCTAAGTACTATTAACTTCGGTTGATTTTATTTATTTCACCTAACTGAAGGTCATGGAAAGTTTCATAAATCTTTCCAAATTTATAAACAATTTGGTGTGATAGTTACCACTTTTAAACGGTGTGAAGGAGTTTCAGCAAGTATCTTGTATGAGCAATTTAAATAAAAAAAATTATATATTAACAATAATGCCCGCAAATAGATATACATATATTCACATATATAGCTAGGTAAATTGCAGCTAATAAAGGAAACAACTGAAAGAGAAGATATATATGACATAAGTAAAATATCGGAAAATTGTTCCGTGCTACTTCTAAAATCTAGCAAGAAAAACCCCAGGTAAGTTAACTCTAACTCAAATACACTCCCTAATTTAAAGAGAGGTAACGAAGTAAGTGATATATAAACAATTCTATAGTAAATGTGTTTAAATTTAATAAAAAAAAATAAAAACAATCTAGGTAAGACTTTAGATATAGAAAAATCACTTACTTCGCTTTCCTCCTCTGCTAAGTAGATTAGGTTGCCATCCAAATTTCCCAGATTAGCTTCCCCTTTTCCTTCAAACCTAGCAATGGTGGTCTCGGAAAGCAAACAAAATGGCTTCACTGTACGTGATTGCAACGGAAAATCAGGAATTCTCCCTTTCAGCTACAACCCTAGAAAATGATAAAACCACAGTTCCTGTTCCTAGTTTATAAGAGAGATGTAATTAAAGAGAAAAAGAAATATATATACATATATATATATATATATATATATATATATATATATATATAAAGGCAAAAAGCAGTAGCACCTAGCACGTGTTCCAATAGAAAGGTTATGCTCTATAAAAAATTATAAAAAAAATTTGATTCCTTTTCACCACCTAAACAAAGAAAAGAAAATGGATCAGGTAGAGTAATTACTCCTTTTAAACAATCCAACGAAGCTATATGATGAACTCTGGTCGGGAAAACATCTTCACACAGCTTCCGAATTTCAGCTACGATAAAAAAATAATACATGTGCATATATACATATATCTACGATAGATTAAAGATAAATCGATATTTCAATTGATCGGTATTTTCACCATCAATTATACTATAAGAAACGGTACAGATAATTTAATCGCGAGAAAAGAATATATACTTGCTTTACTCACTTTCTTCGGTAATCGAAACGGTACGATAAGATAAAAAAAGGCTTCCTGAAAATGCCAGGCAATTTAATCGATCTGGTCTCGTCGATTGACAAAAGGGAAGAGAGAGAATCAAAACGTGAATTTTTCGCCGGTACCCAGCAAATAAGTACCGCGCAGGTTTCTTAATGCGGTAGACGATACACAGAGTCGAAATAAGAATTAATTCAAAGATAAACCGATTGATATTACCGATTTAGTCTATTTTAGGAGTTACATTATGAAAATTAATCATTAGGTGATATAAGGGATGACGAAACATGCTTTTAGAATTAACTAATCATCCATGCAAAGCGAATAAAATCAAATTTGAGGAATATTTAATTTAATCACAGCTGAAAGCGAGATACTAATGTTTTACGTACCTGAGATGATATTCTGAACTCAACAGGGTTGGCGTACAAAATTTTACATAAAACCAAAATATATAAAAATTATTAACATTTGCCCGAAGTGACGATTTAATCGTTACAGTTTATCTGTCTGATTGTTTGTTTGTTTGTTCGTTCGTTTGTTTTTTTGTTTGTTTATTTGTTTGTTTGTTTGTTCGGACATAACATAAGAACTACTGAACTGAATTTACTGAATCTTTTTTTGTTGCAAAGCCTATAGTTTGACTTAAAATCTGGTAGATAGTATATCTCCCTAAATTGACAGAAACGGTACATATAGCGAAAAAGCTTCTACCAAGTTGGATAACACAATTATTCTATTGGTTCCACAGCAAGCACCAAATATTAGATACCTGAATCAGCTTAGCTTTTATTAAAAATTCGGATTATGCCAATGTAACATGTTTCGATTTAAAAAAAATAACTGTAATTTTACAGAGTGTTCTATAAATAGGAAATTTAGTGTGAAGTAGAATGGCATGGATTTAAAAAATCTTAAAAAAGTCATATTAGGTGTACCATAAGCAGCTGCATATATACAATGTGGTTGAAATAACTAGGAGTGGAATTAGATATTAGTAGTTGCATATACAAGGTTGTTGAATTATAGGGTGGAGTAAAATTGTAATTATATAGGGTGAGTAATAAATGGCAGAAAAATTATATAGCAGCTGCATATATGGAGTACCTGAAATATTGGACGCAGTAAAGTTATAGGTACACAGTGTGATTCAAAGGTTAGAAAAAGTTGCAAATGAAGGGTGCATTAAATGAACTGTGGAGAGAAGACATACTTTATAATGTGGTTAAAAAAATATGAGGAAAAATTGTGAAATAGTGTGTCTCATAATCCGTATATAGGATAGTTGAAATATACGGTGGAGAAGTGCTATAGTTAAGTATTTAAAAATGTTATAATGGTTGACCAATAAGCAGCAGTGTATACAAGATAGTTGTAATACATACAAGGTGATTTAAAAACATATTGAACAAAATGGTTATATAGGGTGCCCCATAAACAGATGCAGTTTTGGTGAAATATATTGGGCCTTAATGGATTTATAGTTATACAGAGATGTACAAAAAATGTTATACTGGGTGACCGATAAGTAGTTGCATATACAAGGTGGTTGAAATAGAGGGTGGAGTAGAATTATAGTTAAACAGGTTGGATGCAATTTTTTTGCAGGACAGAACATGAGTTGTTGCATATATGCAATATCTGAAATATGGATCTTAGAAAAAGTATAGTTATACAGTGTGATTAAAACAATGTTCGAAAAAGTTGCACATACGGGTGGTTGAAATATAAGGTAGAGACAAATTATTTTTTCCAGGGTGGTTAAAAATGGTTATATAGAAGTCCATAAGCAGTTGCATAGATATGATAGTGAATGGAGTAGAGTTAAAGCTAAGTGTTGAAAAAATGTTATATTTGGTGGCCCCTAAGCAGATGAACATACCGGATGGTTGAAGTATTTTGGAAAATAAAATTATTGTTATACAGTATGGTTAAAGAAATAAGTTATAAAGTTTGACTGATTGGCGGCAGTATATACAGGATGGTTTTAATGTGGATGGAAGTAGAGTTATAGTTATACTAGACGGTTAAAACAAAATTTTTAAATTTGTTATATAGGGTGGCCAAAAAGCAGCTGCAGTTGGGGTGAGCGTTTTAAAAAATATTTGATGTTAGGGTGCCAAACTGTGATTTTACATTTGTGACACACCAAGTGTTCCACATAGGGCATGAACAGATGCATCCTACTATAAGGAATACCTGAAACATGGGGCGAAACAAGAATATAGTTTTAGATTGTGGTTAACAGAATGTTAGAAAAAGTTGAATATAAAGAGTGATTAATTGTACTTTACAAGGTGGCCCGCCCAAAAAATATCAGAAATAATTTTTAGATAGCGTAGACTATAAGCAGTTGCATAGCTGAAATATTGGGTGGAGTAGAGTTTTAGCAGGTGCTAAAAAAGTTATATTAGGTGACAAATAAACAGCAACATATACATGATGGTTGCACAATAGGGACAAGTAAAGTTACAGTTCTACAAGGTGATTCAAAAAAAATGTCGAATGAAATTGTTATATAGGGTGGTCCATAAGCACTTGAAGTTTTGGTGAAATATATTCGGGATTGGTGGATCTATAGTTATATAGGATAACCCATAAGTTATTTCTTTTTGCAAAGATTTGTACATTCCGTACGGTTGAAACGGCGGGTAACGGCTAGTATTTTATATAATCAAATATCAACAGTTAAACTTCCTAATAATTTACCTTTTATAATTTACAAAGTACTAAAAATTTTTGTCAATGTTACTCTATTGTAAAATCTTTATTTAATACGTATAGCCGAAACGTTTTGTTCTGCCTTTCACTTTAAATTATTTTCCAATTTGCAGTCGTGAGTGAAATTCAAGCTTGAATACCTTCCCCAATACTTATCGGCAACAACAATAATTCTCTTTATTTGCTTTCCAGATTTCGTGTTGCTTTCTCATGCAGGTGACGTCCAAAAAATATTGTGTTGCTCTAAACATTATTCTTTCAAAAGGGTGCAAAAGGACTGATCATTACTTTTATCAAATGGCCGGTCTGACACCTTTTTTGCGAAACTTTTGTCGAGATATAGCTGGCGCACTACAGCGTCGGGAAAACATATTTGTTCTAGAGCTATTTTCCTTTCTTCGCGTTGAATGCCTTCAGGAGGGCATTACATTGTCATTTCGAGCTTTTATCGGTCACCTTCGAAAGGGCTCTCTACCCTTTTATTTTTGTTTAGTTGGAGTGGTCACGAAATATTTACGTGAAAGCGTGAAGCGAACTGACAGTTTCTATGAGGTTAAATAAATAATAAATCCCTTTATATAGATATATTTTCGAAATAATAATAAAGCGGAAAAACGTGGGCTCTCGCACTTTATCTTCACAATTTCGCTTGAGGTAGATAAAAATCCGATCAAAGATTATAAAGTTTTCCACAGCTTAGGAAAAAATCCTACAAATACCTAAAACAAATAGAATTAGAAAATATTTTAAACTTCTGATACCTTTGTGCACTTGCAATTATTCCATTCCAATAATGACAATTATTCTGACTAATAAACTGTCACTATACTATGGCATTAAGAAAATATAAGTTTCTGTTAACCACTTAGTAAGGAAAATATGAAACCACAAGGTAAGTGTTTTTAGATTCATACCTTTTCTGCACGGTATCCGGGAGGACCTATGAGCCAAATCTTTTGTCTCACACATCGCCCCCTATATTTCCGTTCCCTGTCACCTAGCAAATGGTAATCGTGGCAAGCGTAACGAAATCTCGAAACTAGGACACACATATAAGCATGGTTTTCTGTCTACGTTGGTCAAGTCAGAGGGTGGAAACTCATGACGAGAATACGACTCACTTTTTGAGCGCCCTCTGTAAACTTCCTAGAAACTTAAGTTTCAGCGAAATTCCTGGTGATGGGGCCATGACAAGCTAGATTATCGATCGTCAAGACTTCTTGTCCAAGCGTGTTTACGTTCTGCATGCTGTGGGCCATTACATTTTATTGATTTCTGTTTGATATTTTGTAAATGTAATGGCCATTAATCGGTCCTCGGTTTACAATTTTTGTTGTAACGCACAACATAGTCATTCTGCAGTATACAATGTAAGGAATATCATATCAGTTAATTCATTTTAAGATACAGAATTGCTAATGGCTATTCAGGGAAGTCATGTTCCTAGTGGTTTTAATCAAACCTCTAAAAGGTAATGACTTATGGTATTTATTGCTTATGTAATAAACTGTTAAGGCATCATTTTACAAAAAACAAAACAGGAAATGCTAGAAACTGTGGCTTCAGAGAATTAATTACGAAGAGAACTTTACTGCAAAACTTACACAAGGTAATTTGAAATGGAATGAACTGGTCATAATGTCAAGTTACTGATTGTTTACTCCCAATAAATGGACCAGTTATGCATGTATTTTTCACTATAGCCTTTAGAAAAACATGCTAGTACCTACCTAATTAAGTTAATCCACCAATAGTAAGAGGTAAAAGAAACTTGTTTGTGTCAAGTTGTGGAGGTGATGAATCAATAAATAAAAATATATCAAAGGGTAAATCTATTTAGTACATTTTTGAAACCCTGCTTACTTATCTACTATTTCATAAAACTTGATGTTGCTTTGCACTTTGTAGTCCTATTTTGAACTTGGGTAATTTTTATTATTATTTTTTATTTTGTATGTATAATCTTAACAGAACGTTAAGGAATGATACATTTTCGATTAAATTAGCAGGTAACAAATAAAGGAACAAAATGAACTTGGTATGCGTTGACTTAAGCCAAATATCTTCTAAATTAAATTAATTTTTGTTACTATTGCTTTTAGGGTTTGTTTGCTATGTGTCTAGTCGTACCGAATAGCAGTTTATAGCTTGACATGTGTTGTCACTGAATTTTCTATTAGACCGAGAGTAACACCGTATGTGCAAATTTGCGAAAATTTCATTTAAGTCTATATTTAACAGGTATAAAAACAAAATGAGCGTGGTACTGTTGACTTAACGAACCGAAAATATGTTAATATAATTCACTATACAATACTTTCTATATACCTATGATGTACACAGAAAATTTTCAAATTTGGGTTTCAAATTTTCAGTGTCTATAGTTTCCGAACTATTACGTTGGTATTAAAATATTTGTGCAAAAATGTCAGTTAAGTCACTTGAATTGTTTTTTTATGCGAATACCGGATTTTTCGACGATTTCCTGAAAAATGGTTAATTAAAAATCATGGAAAAATATATGAGACCAGTTCCGGGGTGTTTCTTAAAACAATCCAATTTAAAAAAGTAAACAGAGTTAAAGTGTTTTGAAGAAATCGACCAATATATTAGTACTCCAGGGAATTTGGTATATTCAATAAAAAAAACAACATACGTGTTTCATTGGTTTTCCTTGAAGAATGTATATAGCATAACACTTAGAAGCTGTTGTTAACAAATGTTTATTCCCTTATTAATTATAAGGGGTGTTTAAATATGCAAATATCGCAAATTTGGCAATTTTTGTAACTTTTCAGCAACTGAATGAAAAGTTTTAGTGTCAAAAGTAAGTTTATTTTATACGTATTTACAAAAGCTCCTAAATTATAGGGCGATTGGATAATTATTTATTGAGTGGTTTCGAATAAAATGTAATAAATGAGCAATTTTCAATCGGCAGGGAGTTTCATATCTCAACTTCACGGCTTTGAAGGTTTTCTGGCAAATCTAATTTTTTTCCAGGGCGTTTGATTTGCCGTGAAGTTTACAATGCTCCCATTTTGCGATAAATTAATTTTTCAACCTTCTAAAAGGAACATACTAATTATCAAATCTTTCAGTACAATCAGACTTATTTTGATTAATTGGCCTTGAAATAAAAGAAGATAAAAAAAACAATAACAAGAGGGCCTTCCAGTCAACAACCTCGTAACCCACTTAGCACTAAATTTTCTGAAACCAAGTTGATCAGTGATAATTGATTGAACACTGACACCCAATCCTAAGGAAATTTTATTCACGATTAATCGGTGGTCACGTTCAATAAGCTCTCGAACGGTACTGGTATTATCAGCTGTGAGGCTTGTTCTTAGGCGTTGATCACGATTATCGTTCTAGTCCACCCTTAAATTTTCCCACGCACATACGCACACGATTCTGAGACAGTATACTATCCCCAAAGTGTGCCTCCAAGCGAGTTAAAATTTCTGAGGGTTCAACGCCTTCACTGGTTGAAAACTTTATGATATTGTTATAAAGTCCGTGGGTTCAATTTAAAATTATAAAACTAATATTTACTTTCACTTTTCTAAAAACTTTTATTTACATCGAATATACAACAGCTGATTCAAATGTCACAATGACAATTTTACATATAAGCTCATCGCTCCATCAACTGAACTCACGATCGTGGCCTGCTTCCTTTATAAAACCAGCGTCGAATTCTCCAGTAAAATCAGTCATCACTCCTACAGCTGTCGAGTCATTTCGAGAACCATTTTTTTTATCTCAAAGCGATTGTTGTCGTACTGAAATGAAACAGGGTCGGCTTTGGGTACATGTCGTAACACTGCCCCCCTTTAATTCTGATCGTCCCGATCAGAAACATCCTCTCCATGGTAGGGAGCGAGTCGATCTAAATGAACCACCTTCAATTTAGCCTTGGGGTTTCGACGGATCCGGTAGACAACATCATTCAGCCTCTTGACCACCTCGTATGGACCATCCCAGGCGGGTGTAAACTTTGGGGATTTACCCTTGCTCCGTTGGGGGTTTAAAATCTTCTTTCTCCTTTTCCTCTATAATTTCCCTTATCCATTTGTAAATAATTTCCTTGTTCTCTTTACTTTCTAACATTAGTTTTATCACGTTAGATGGTGTTATCCTTTCACCAATCGTTGTTTCTGTTCTTGTTTTATTCCTTGCATATCTTTCGCAGTCAAAAACCACGTGCTTCATTGTCTCCTCAATTTGGCACATATCACAGTTACTCTCCCTCATTTTACCTATCCTTTCAGGTATGCTTTGACACTACCATGCCCAGACAAAAATTGTGTCATAAAGTAATCTGTACTTCTATATTTGCTGCTCGCCCATTTTGTTAGGTCTGATATTAGTTTCTTTGTCCATTCCGCTTTTCCCGTTAGCGCATCCCATTCTTTTTGCCATTCTTTTAGCGTATTATTCCTGTTTTCTCTGAATTTTTAATTTTCGTAATTTTCTCTAAGTTCTTCTACCGTCAGATGGATGGGAGGAATACCGGCTATAACTGCCGTTGCCTCATACGAGATCGTTCTATATCCGCTTATTACCCGCAGCAGCGCCTGTCTTTGTATTTTTAACATCATGTTCTTATATCTTTTTATCTTCATACCTCTGTGCCATGTTGGTGCCCCGTATAAAAGTGTTGATTGTACCACTCGATAAAGCAGTCGTCTCTTTGCATATGATGGTCCCTTTATGTTTTTCATAATTTTTCCAAGTTTTGCTAACTT
>CM067218.1:50301021-50426020 GCA_034190945.1 Octodonta nipae | reverse complement strand
TTTACGTTTTCTCGTCAAATAACGCTACCAAAAATGAAAAGAAAATCTGCTGTTTTTCTATTTTTTTCCGATATTTTAAATGTAAAAAAACGGCATTTCTTTAAGCACTAAATTACGTAATTATGCCCCCATTAAAACGTCATCGTATCCGAGATCCCAGTGGTAAGGGTCGAATTTGAATAAATCTCTATGTACTAGGTTAAAAACTGAATCAAATTGACCTGTTTTAAAACTTATTTCCTGTTGGTTGCTCTATTGTTATTAGAAGACAATTATAATAATAATTAAAACATCCAGATTCTTATTGTTTCCTTTGAGATCAAATACTACATTTACACCAGTTTATAGAGCAAAATTTATCGGACATAAAATTCAACAGCAATTCGCATAGAAGTAAACTATTTAAATAATAAAAACCCACAAAAATACGAATTTCTTTTGTTTTTTGCTTATAATATATTGAAAAGTAATGAAGGAATCGTAATGCCGTATACAGGAAAGTTATAGAGAATAAGAAATACTTCTTAATGAGTGTTTATACATCCTGATTGGATCATTTCTTACTGAGTAAACTTTTTTTTTCGAAAATTTATTAATTTCTGGTAACTAATACTGGAATAATTTACTGATAACACTAAAATAGCAATTTCCACAATTTACGTTTTTTTTTTTGTAATGTTATTAGTTAATTATTATAACGAATTTCCACCAAGTATCGGCCGAATCAATTCAGTACTAATACTGGAATATTAGTCATCCTCAAAACGATAGTTTATGATATTAAGTTTATATGGGCTCACGATGGATACTATAGAATAAGTAGTTTTTGAAGAATTCGAATTTAAATAATTTAGAGAGCTATTTTCCACATCCCACCTTATTAACAAGATAAGTCCAACAGGGATATATTAAAGATATTTTGAAAGTTCATAAACTCCACTTCAGTTTGTCTATCTTGGTTTTTCGCTATAGTGCCGAGACATTGGTTTCAAATAATAGTTAACATTCCATTAAGTGTACGAAAATGAGACAGCCAGCCAGCGGTGTACTGACACTAGGCATATGAACGGATCTAGAATTTTCTTAACGTGGGGGCACGAGATGAAAATTATGGTAAATTGTATTATTAAATATTTTTCTCAGCAGTGTATTACGTTTTTATTTACATAACTATTACATGCTCATATTGGTGTATTTTTTCATTGGTTTATTAAGTTAATGGTTACCTGTATACAGTTTACTGATATTAAGTAAATTGCTTTTTTCCACTGACTGGATCCGCCACTTTCAAGACATCGGAGGGTACGCCGTTTAAACCAAATTTAGAAAGCAGTATTAATACATTTTACGGCACTATGACAAAAATCCAAGATATAGGAAGTGAAGTGCGTTTTATAAGCTTTCAAAATATATTTTGCATATCGCTATCGAACTTTTGTGGTTAATACGATATGTTCTGCAAAATATTTCTACAAATTATTTAAATTGCATTTCTGCAAGATCTACTTAACGTACAATATCGATCTTTAGCGTTATTAATCTCAACGTTATAAATTATCACTAGGAGGCAGATTAAGGTTCCAGCTGTTATTACAACCAAGTTAGGAATTTATTTAAATAACAACTCACTTTATATCGGTTTTTCCAGGTTTTCTTTATAAAAAATGCTGGGATGAAAATTAATAGACACTCATTTTTGAAAATTTTCTGATTCTATCACGGCATTATGAACAGATCATTAGTTTTTACCTTACCAGCAAAAAACGAGAATAACCCATATTTTTGGGGTTTTTAAGCCTCAAATACTTTACTTCTATAGGCATCTTTCTGAAACTGTTAAACGTACTGACAATTTTAACATTGTATTGTCAAAAACATATGGTGTTTCGAATTTAGGTTTTTTTTTAATTTTATGGATTTTATATTGCTCTTAATTAAATTTTCTTCGCATCATTACCTAACCCACCTCTGAGACAAATATATGACATATTATGGTACTTCCCATAAAAATGAAATACATCAACCTGATGAAAAGCGTATTTTAAACATTTTGACTACAATTATTCAATTTGGATACATTGCATATTTTTCAGAATATATACATAAAAACCTGTTTTAGCGTTTTTTTTATTTAAAATGTTGGTCAGCAATTGAATTAAAACTCATATAAGTATACGGCATCCGGCATACGTTCTCATACGTATACCTAGGTACCAGATAGGGAAAGAGATATTTACGACGGAGTCAGGGGGGGGCAGTTGCTCACCACAAATGTTGACAATAAATTTTACTATTACTGATCCTTGCCCCCCCCCCCAATCAAAATGCTGAAGATACGCCCCTGCCCAGGTCTATGGATTAATCAAATTAGCAACAAGTGTTACTGAGAATGCCACAAAATACTTCTTCCAACACGATATAAATACGAAAAAAATTATATACAAAAATTTTATTTTTACAATATACTAATATGCTTACCAAAATCCCGTGCTAGTCCAGAAATGTGTAAACTTAGAAAAGTTATTAGTCTCACAGTCAAATACTAAACTGTCAACGTATAGACAATTTATAGCAAAATACAGATAAATCCCCTTCAGTGCGTACATTCTGAATAAAGCATTAATGATTAATACGTTCATGACAGTTATTCTTTGTATGTTAAACCACATATTTATCTAAATTCTAAATTATACATATTCGAAAATTCCATTGGCCACCTATTGTAGAAAAGCACAAGTTTGTGAAATGTATAGTATGTCTATCACAGAAACAGTTCCTTAAATACAACACCGTGGTGTAAATGTTAAAATATATTATGAGGTAGCATTGTATCTTGTAAATATCTTAGAGGAAAAAAATTTCGCTGCATATTTCAAAAACAAGTTATTGTAAATTCAAAGCTCCCAATATGTTTATTTTTTAGAAAACCTTAATTTCCTTATCGATTAGCAAACATAATACTTGCCCACCCTGACCTCTGTATACAAATAGCAAAACTAATGTTTACTGTCCTCATTTTTGTTACTAGCAACCAAGAGATGGCAAAATTTTGCGAAGAAGAAACTTGCACGATGACAAATTTTAAGAACTAAAGTTTAACGCTTCTTCAGTAGATAACAAAATCCAAAGTAATCAAATGCACAACAAAAAGCATATGTGGCATGGAAACAGCAATTTCAGAATTACATTACAATCTGTTTGTATGATCTGTAATTACAATTTCGCTTTGTATGATCTGTGATTACAATACTGCAGAAACAATTCAACAAGAAGTGTCACACGTTCTAAAAAACTGTAAACCACCTAACAATGATCTGTGATAAAAACATCGTCATTGTTATGAGGAGAATCTATGAAGTCTAAAATTTTGGAAATACTACGAAATATAGAGAGTTGACTCAAGTTTTACAGGAAATAGAAGGCAAAAATAATAATTCAATAAAAAAATATTTATTTCAAACTCATCATATATTCTTAGAGCATGTACTTTCTGGAGATAGCCTGCAGTGCATAAATGGTAAGAGTAAGGAGAGAGAGGGCAAGAGGCTAGTTCACTCGGTTGTTTCCAATAAAATACGTTCAGTAAATAAAAAGTATATGTGTGGAAAATCAAAGTGTATATTTTTTATAAATTTAAAATGCTTCCTTTAAAAGATATAAGGGTAAGTATAAGAAAATGCACTTATTCCCTGTTTGTCTGAAACTGGAATATTCGAATCTTGAAAGTGGTACGGAACCCTAAGTATGCGAGTCCAACTCGCACTTGACCAAATTATTGTTTTTCAAAATTCACCCGTTAAATAATGTATCAAAGGTAAAAAATCATCATAGAAATACAAATATATTTTATATGAATTTTTAAAATAATTTGTTTAAAAGATTTAATATTTTATTACATATTTAAACTTTATCCATTTCTCCCCTTTATTTTCCAAACTAAGCCCAAAAATTCAAACAAAAGATTTTATAGTACTTCACTGAATGTTTATTGGTAAAATAAAGTGAAAATCGTAATGTTAATTTTGTTGCCCAATAATCATGTAGCTGACAAAATAATAATATCTATTTAAAAAAGAACCAACTTTAGCTGACTTAAAATAAAAACCGTTTAGAAACCGTGTGCAATCAATCACTATTTTCAGATATATCTTCTTTTTTATCTGATTTAAGCTACATTTCAATTGAAAATTTGAACGAATTCTTATTTCCCTCTCTCTTTCTCCCTCTCTAGTTTTTATTCTTTGTCTATATTTTCCAAACATATTTTATTAACTTTTTTATTTCCTTTTATTATTTGGCCACTTTCTATAAATGTAACAAACTCACTCTTTATTGCATCCGCACTGTTTATGCTTCTGTGTACTGGTCACCCCTATATAACTTATTGGTCTACCATTTTCTGAATCACCCTGTACAACTATAATTCGCCTCAACACAATATTACAACGGTCCTGATATCTTTAAAACCACCCTGTACAGGTATAAATCCTCTCCACACTATTGACTCTTTCTATTTTTTTTATTGTTTAAATTATTCTTATATACCAATGATTTTACTTCGCCCCATATGTCTAGTATTCTATTTATGCAACTGCTCATGGTCTACCCTATATAACAAAATTCACCTTTTTGAAGCACATTTTATGACTATAAATTTACTCTACAATTTGTTTCAACCACCCGGTATATGCAACTGCTTCTAAATTTTTTTTAACTCATGTCTATAATTATACCCCCGTCCTACGTCCTATAATTCAAATATCCTAACTGCTTATGCTTATATAACAGATTTTTTATACATTATAACCATAATTTTATTCCACCCTTACTTCAAAGACCTTGTCTAAGCAACTACTTATGCTCCAAACTATATAATTTTTTAAAACCGCCCTGTATAACTGTAATTATTCTCCGTCCTATAACGCAAATATCCATTCTATATTACTATAGTTTTGCTCCACTCTTATTTCAACCACCTTGTATATGCAACTACTTATGTGCCACCCAATACAATATTTTTAGAACCACCCTGTATAACTAATTCAATTCCAACTTCTATTTCAACCATGATTGTATGCAACCTAATATTTCATGCACAGACCACACCTTCAACCGTATTCCACGCAGAAGAGATCGCCGGAATAACAAATTTTGGTTTTAATAAGCTAATGGAATATTTTGTGCATTTTCACGCGACTGTAACTTAACTTCGTCTCTAAAATAAACTGACTTCATAAGCATCAAAATGAAAATCATTACAAACACCCTGTACAACATACTTTAATGGCATATCTTGACATTTAAACTAGATATTTAGGATAAAAATTTGACATTTACCATGATGTTTACAGTTTTTATGCATATATTTTTCCGATTTTCAGAAAAATGGTATGTTTTACGTTATAGAAAAATGTATGGAATCAGCTGGAACATATCTTTGTGTAATACAATTTATAATATTTAAATTGCGAGATCAGTTTTAGAGAAAACAGTGAAGATTCATTGAAAATCGTTGAAGTCTAGTTCCTTATTTACTTTTTTTCAGATTTTCTAGAAAACTGTAAATCTCATGTTACAGACAATTAAATGCGACCTTTCTGTAATGTTCCTTAATGTAATGTACTTTAAATTATTAAAATTGCACAAGCCGTTTTTGAATAATCGCTCGTCATACATAAAAAAAATTGTAGACGAATTGATACCCTCCTCCTTTTTGGAAGTCGGTTAAAAAGTCTCAAAAACCGGTATAAAGTGAGTGATTTTAAAAAAAATCATAACTTGGTTGTAATGACAGCTGGAACCTTAATCCTTAATGGTAGCTTATAACGTTGAGATTAATAAAGCTGAATATCGATATTGTACTTTAAGTAGATCTTTCAGAATTGCAATTTAAGCAATTTGTAGAAATAGTTTGCAGAACTTATAATATCAATCACCATAAGTGGATAGCGATATGCAAAAATATATTTTGAAAGCTCATAAAATGCCATTCACTTAGTATATCTTGAATTTTTGTTATGTTGCCGTAAAGTACATTAATACTGCTTGTGAAATTTGGCTTAAAAGATGAACTTTCATCGGATGTTTTGACACTGGCGGATCCAGTTAGTGAACAAAAGTAATTTAATCAATATCAGTAAACTGTATACTGGGTTACCATTAACTTAATAAACCAAGGGAAAAATGGACCAATATGGGCAGGTAATAGTTATGTAAATAAACTGCTGAGAAAAAACATAAAATAATATAATTTACCATAATGTTCATCTCGTGCCCCCACTTCAAAAAAATTCTAAATCCGTCCATGTACCTTGACAGTGCAGTGCTGGCTGGCATATTCGTACATTTACTGCAATATTTGCCATTCTTTTAAACTAATTTTTCGGCATTATAGTCCAGCCAAATCACCATTTTCCCGGGTAATTTGTCCAAGCAGCACCGATCTTCCTAAAAATTTGGATTTGAGCACTACTTACCCTCTGCTTCAAAGTAGACCCTGTGCCGCGGGTTGTTTTTATCTCGGGGGTGGGGCTGCCACATCTCGGGGGTGAAACATATTATATAAAAAAAAACTCTGGAAATGAATAAATTAACTAATTCTAAGCAACTTTGTTCCATAAAGGTTTTTCTGAAAGTCAATTCTTTTCGAGTTAATCGCAAGTGAAATTATCGATTTTTCAAACAAAAAAAAACATTTTTTCGGTTTTTCGTAAATAGCTTTAAGAGAAAAATCATTAGGATCAAAAATGTAGCTTACAAAAAAAAACAAAGAAAAAATGTTGAGTTTGTGGTTTATGTAGAACCATCACAATCAGAGTTATAGCTTGTTGAAATTTTGTTTTTATTTGTCAAAAAAAATTGGTTTATCGTGAAATAACTGAAAATCAATGCATTTTTCGGGAAAAGTTAATAAATACTTTATTAAAATGCCTAAAAATCCTTTAATTTGTTGTTTTACAAAAGTCTCTACCATGAGAATTAAGCGAGTTATGACATAAGGTTGATTTTTTTGGTTACGTAAAAAATAGATATTTCCAATGGTTTACGAGTAAATATATTTCCACTGGTTATCGAGTAAATTGAGTTTGGAAACTACTGTTGTTATTAGGCCAAAAATTACAAAAATCTGATGTTGCCACATCGCTACAATTTAAGTTACTGATAAACTTTCAGTTGAGCTTTGCAGGATTTAATTAGTAAAAGAGGTGATTGGAAAAACAGTTTTGTTTGAGTCCTCTTAAGGGCGTATAACTTCCTAAGGGTGCGTTTTAGAGAACATGTCAATAGGGACTTTTGCTTATTTTAATGAGTTCTGTACACAGCTGAAACACCATGTACATAGGACGTTCAAGACCACCAATAAGATGACAGCAACCAATTTTTTTTAAATGACAGCAGTTTTATTGGTAAAAGGTAAAATGCTCTATAGATTGGGCGCGAAATAAACTTCCGGAATTTTTTTCAAATTTAACATGCACATTTTTATAGCTGATTCGGATTCTACGTTGAAAAATAGACATCTTGTGTTAAAAAAATGATTAAAATCAATTTTTAGACTTCTTGAGTACTTTAGAAAAGAAGATCCGAATAAAAAAGCCTTTATAGGCAAAACAAACAAAATATGATTTGCCTAAGAGTTTGAACTCTTCGTTCGAGAATACTTAAAATAAAGCAATAATCACTTCCAGTTCCTTATAGAAGTGGATTTTAACTGGAAGTACGTATTTATATTCCAAACTTGTATTTGGAGTCTATGAAGAAGTAAGTGTAGCAAGGCAGACTACTAACCGGAAGTGGAAAATTGGTCCCGGGAGTTCGTTTTCTCAAACTAAAAAACACGATATTTCGAGACAAAGTATTCTGCCTTACCACGCTTACTCTTAAATAGTCTAAATAGTCAAGTGTGGAATGTACATTTGTCGATGAAGGAAAACGTACCTCCTGTTAGAATTTCCCACTTACGGAAATAACCGGAACTGATTATTGCTTTATTTCTAATATTCTCGGCCGTAGAGTTCATATTCTTGATTAAAGTCGTATTTTATTTGTGTTGCATATAAAGTCTTATTAGGATCTTTATTCTAATAAGAATCTAACAACGTAGAATCCGAATTCGCTGTAAAAATATATAAATACCGAAAGTTGAATTTTCATCTGAAAAATTCAACTTTCGGTCTGTTTAGGGAACTTTCGGTTTGTTTAGGGCAGTTCCGGTTTAAAACGCAAATTTATTTTGCGTACAATCGATAGGGCATACCTCTTTTCCCCATGCAAAACGTCGTCAGTTTCTTAAAAAAAATAAGTTGGTGACATCTTATTGGGGGTGTACAGGTGATCTTGAACACCAGCTATATTAAGTGGGTGTTATACTTGTTTATTTCCTATCATTTATTGATTTTTTATAAACGAACAGACTCTTAATGTATTCACTGTTCCCTTTTGTTACACAGATAACTGAGTTGTATGGGTATGGGTACTTCAAGATCAAATATACATGTCCAAACAAATGCAATTTCAAGTTATGCATTTCATTATTTTCATTTCCATACTCATCTACTTCATATGTCAGTATGGCCTCCGTTAAGAAGCTTTCGCTTCAAAAACAAATGTCCAAGTTACAAGTTACATTTCACCATCGATAAAATATTTTCATGGATTTCTCCGCCATTTAAAAGACCCTGTATTTAACTTAGTTCTGCGTTATGCGGCATCTACCAACAACTAGCCAAATCACTTCTCTGAATAACCTTCGAGTAAACCAGAGTAAAACATATACATTTCTTCACAAACACAAATAAAAATAGGGACCTCGCTATGTTATGGTTACTAATGGAACTTACACTTCTTGTGAAAAGATGTCCAGTTGGAGTTATGCGCCCCATTTAGTATTTTAACTAATTTGTCTTCATTCTTCATACTATTCATACAACATAAAAAATTATTAGTATAAGTAACCGGCCAGAGGAACTATTAAACAAGTTGAGTTCGTCTATATTTGTTTATAAAGATGCCTGATGTTCCAAAAAAGCAAATTTCCACTTAAACTTAATATATAAATTAATTAAAAATTTAGTCTAAAAAAGATAAAACATTGAAAAATACTGTAATTTTTCACAAAAAGAAATCATTTTATCTGAAATAATGTACCTATGCTTATTAAAATCCAGTTTAAGGTTTACTTTATAAAATTGATTAATAGGTAGTTGTTTAAAAACTATTGCGTAAGAAACTGTCAATGAATAGATGACAGTTTCTGAAATATTTTTTAAATCTTAAGGGACCATTAATTAATTTTAAAAATTTGTGTAGCTATTAAGTAAACAGGATTTTAATAGGAGTAGGTACACTATTTGGAAGTTCAGATAAACTAATTTATTCCATTTAACAAATAAGTAAAAAATGAGAGTTTTAAACATTTTATCTTTTTTTTAATACATTTTCAAATTCTTTAAAAATTATTTATTTAGTCATTAGCAAAATTGTGCTCGTCATTCAACTCCTTTTCAAAAGCCGAATTAAAAATTACCGTTACTTTTACGTTTTTACATATTTTAGGTTGGCTCCTTGTTCTTGTCCAATCTGTCACATCACAAAATTTTCTTTGCAAGAAACGCTGTTGCGCAACTTGTCAGCTGAATTAGTGCGGAAACAGTTTTAGAAAACCAGTGCCTGATTGTTGTAAATAGTTTATCAGTTTTATCAACATGTGTAGCGATATTCAGTCTCAAGTAGAAGTCGAATCATTTGTGAAAAATCAAGAAAATGTGTTGTGATAATCAGCTGGTGGCCATCTTGTTTATAAAATCTGATATAAACATGGAAACGGACTTTTATCATTGGATTTGAGGATAATTAATCAGAAACCAAGTGAAATATGTTTAATTTAACTTAGCAAGTAAGTATTCTTGAAATTAGGACCCAAATAAGAAGCTTACACATTTGTGGTAAAGCAATTAACATGGCGTAAGGTTTGTTTTTTGTTGGTCTTAATTGGCGCCAACAATCTGGGGTTTGAATTTGATTTAAATAAACGTTAATTATTTATCATAAATATTATTTTAGAACCCTTTAAAATGGCTGGAAATGACGCCACAACTGCAGAATTGTTTCCTGGATGGTCCTCTGTGGTCCATCAACCAGCAGATGAACCAGAAGAAACAGATTTACCGAGTACTGTTGATATTGCCGCTTTTAGCACTGGTTTAAGTGTTGAACCCAATAATACAACCCAGATAAATACAAATAGTGATTCAGAGAGCGATTCGGACGCGGATTCAAGTGTAAGTTAACATATTGCATATCCTAACCTACAAATGACCCAAATCTTTATAGCAGTTAAATATAGCTAATTCTTATTCTAGATTTCTGGTACTGATGCATCACAATCATGTAGTCAGTCAGACTCATCAGATTCTGATAGTTCAACCTCAAGTCAGGAATCATCATCAAGAAGTCCTAGCCCACAAGAATTTTCTGTTACAAGTTCTGAAACTAATGGGCTTCGCTTAACTATTGCACCTGTTAGGAAACCTAACAGTCCCACAGCTGAGAAAAATATGAAAAAACCTATAACAAATCCAAAAAGCACCAGTTCAAGTTCTGACAGTAGCGATTCTGAAAGTGAATCAGACAAAAGTGAAAAAACAATTAATAAATCTAATTTGCCAAGTAAAAGTGACTCTTCAAATAAAAATGAAGTGCCATTAAATAAAAGGGAAATTTCTTCCACTCGAAGTAGCACTAGGAATATTATGAGAATTACAGCAAGATTAAGGACCAGACTACAAGAGAAAGCAACTGAGAAGAAAGATGAAAAAAATAATGAAAAAGCTTCTGACAAGGGTGTTAAAACACCAGTCAAGAAGGATGTGCCTTTGGTTTCAAGAAGTGGAGCAAAAGGCAAGCAAAAAGTTAGAAAAACTCGTAAGGTAAGTCACTCCCATATAATTACTCATGTTAAGAATTTGGTTGTAAATTTGGATTAAAGAAAACAAAATTTTGACATTTATTTTTGAGTGCTTATTGTTTATTCTTATGTCACTGATCGTAACATTTTTATAAATGCATATATTTATTTCACTCTGAGCCTATTTTGGTTGGTAGAGCATCTTAGTTGTTCAATATATCAGAAATTCTCATTATATTTCAATTTACACATGAATATTCAGTGTGCCATACTGATATTCACCATCACTATTGACAATTTTGATTAAAGCATTTTGCTTTCACTTTGTGGTTTTCTGTCAATCTCAGAGTATTATGTCATTGTTCATATAAAATAAACATTTCAACAGAGTTAATTTTATGTTAGGTTTCATGTGTCAAAATCAGCAAGAAAAAATCTTTACTCCAAAAATTTGAAATAGGGAATCAACTATTTCAGTAAGAATTTTCTAATAAAAAATACAGGATTCATATTAATCTGAGTGTTTTTAGGATTTTTTTATATCAGCCTGTTAATGCTACAAAAGAATGTTGAATGTTTGCAGCCTAAGTGACTTTCATACATATTTTTAGGTATTTGGGGAATGACTTTTAAACAATCAAAATAACAAATACTGTTACTTTGTTGAAACAATTTTTAAGTAGCAACAATTAACTGTACTTTGATATTTGATAAAGTATATGTTGGTCAATTGTAATCATAGAGTTTTACTGTAGAACAATACAAAATTAAGATAAAACAGCTTTAGTTTTGAAGACCTACAACCAGATTCTCCAGCATTTCAAAGCAACACTTAAATAAAATGCATCTACAAGCTCAAAACTTATTCTAAATATTCAGAAAGGTTTTCAGAGTGTAGTTTCTGGCTGGATAAAGATTGATTTTAAATTTGGGAAGAACCCAATAAATTATAGGAAATTATTTGGTACTAAGAGTAGACCTTTATATATTTCTATTCTGTATATCAATAAAACATGTACCAATAGTGAACAATAATTAAATATTTCTGTTTCTTGAAATACATATTTATTCTTTTATATTTTATGTCTGTTCAGATCTTAGTAGAAGTATGAATTATATGGAATAAAAACCCTACTATTTTATTCATTTTAAAAAAACTTCCTGAAGAGCTCAGTTTTATTTTTTAGTGATATGTGTGATGTTAGCATAAAAGGAAATGGTGACACTGAAATGAGTATTAAAATACCACTATCCAGAACACAGTTGTCATTAATATTATGTTTATTTTGTTTGGTATGACATTTTATTTAGTTGCCCATAATTTACTAAAGTAGGTAGAGCTGTTAAAAATTGATTCAGTTATCTGTAACAAAGAATTGATCTGCAGTGACAGTATGGAATTTGAGATCAAGCTGCATTATATTATTTAAATGAAAGTCAACATTTGGCATAAAATTTGTTGATAATCAACTGTACCTGAACAAATTTATGGAAGAACTAAATTTACCTATAGCTATGTTATCTTAAAATAATGATTCTTTTCATTTTTAGTATTATAAAATTAAATAATTTGTGTCTGAAACTTTGTGCTCATAAGAAATGACAAGATCACTTTTTTATTTGAAACAACCCTTGAAGTACCTGCTCTGTACACAAAATGAATCATTAAAATCATGTGACATGGCATAGAATTAGTCATCTATTTGCCTTACACATATTCATATAAATTGAAAAGTTTGATGATTGTGCCCAGGTATCTAACTATAACTGCTGGAAATGTATAAAAAAGATTCCAACCAATTCAGAACACCCCTTTTTTCTTAAAGGCAGTTAAGAAAGAACTTTCATCTGTAAAAATCATTCACAGTTCAAGAAATTCTGGCTGGTGAGCCTGATAGTAAACTTCAGTATTTCATTATGAACATAAAGTAAAGCAAAATCAATAACTTATGAATTAATATATAATACATAAATTAATAAATAATACTGATTAACTGTTTGGAGGTAGTCATGCAAATGAAAAATTCTGTTCATGTTTTTTAATTCATATATTACTTTTTGATTGGAACATCACAATTAGTTTTATCATCTATAGGATTAATAAGGATTAATACATATTGTACTGTCAACAACACCTGTTCTGATAAATTCTTGTAGGAACTTGATCACTGTTGTACCAATTGAAATTGTGCAGACAAATTCTTTGATTGTTCACAATTATTAATTATTTGAATGTGTGTAACGGCTTTGCAGGCTGTACATTTATTCTATAGTTTGAAAGGATTTTTGTGGCGTCTGTAGAATGAAATCACTTTCATGGAAAAGGAATTATTATAAGTTTTTTCATATAATTTCATACAATCTATTTACTTTGTCTTTTGTTTAGTTCTCAGAAGACTACTAAATTCCTGTATGTTGTTAAGCAATATCACAAATTACTACAGAACATTCAGCTTGTTCATGAGCTTTACAATCTAAATATAATAATTTTCCTATTCTTATTGAAATTTTTTTTCAATGTGTTATCAAAACTTCATGGCTGCACTTATATATCTGGAATTTTATGTTACTTTGTTGACATGATATTCCCCATCTAAGGGAATTTTGCTCTTTTATAGATGAACTAACATTGTTTGTTTTCAGGTTTAATGTATGTTAAGCTTACAGAGTTGTATATTAAATTAAAAAGTAAATTAAAAACAAATCTTAAGTTTGAAGCCAATTGAAATTTTGAGCATTGACACTTTAGATATTATTTAAAAAAAAGTGGAAGTCAGTCATAATATAAAAAATAGGTTAAACCATGTAAAGATGTTTCTTAGTTCACTTTTCAATTTTTGAAATTTTAGATCATATCAAATAATAATCGTCAACTACTGCTATGAAAGAGTTAAGATTGTCTGTTAGATCATTAATTGGATTGAACAATACTCAGATTAAATGCTAGCTTTACCTTGTTTACCCAACTAGTTTTACCTCAATTGTCATAATAACGGACGTTGTTTTTATTATTTTAACAAGAACTACTGAATATGAAATGGCTACATTTTTTTTTATACAAGTTTATAGAGTGGCTTTTATTTTTTTTTATATTTCCATCTTTGAAACATATTTTGTGCAAACCTTCAACTGCATTGAAATAATTTTACAAATTCTATTTTTCTTATGATGATGATGTGATGATGTACAGGAATGTAGGAACTAATACTCATTTCGATTATTAGCCAATTTAGACGATTGATTCCATTATATTTGGTTGAAATAACCATAAAAAAGGCAACTGTGTTCTCCTGGACTAACAAGGCAGACGGTAAAGACGAGTAATATTCCTCCAAAGATGACCCCACTTTCCATATAACAGGTTTTTAATTGAGCAAACTTATTAAATCAAAATATGTATATGGGTTTACATATTTAATTTCCAAATTGGGTAACTTGTATGGATAGTTACATATTGTTTATGAGAAAACTACATAATAAAGTATATAAAATCACTGTCGTTTTAGGGAAAACAACTAAGAATCTTAGTTTTTACATTAAAGCATTGAGATATATATTCGTCATTTAGAAGTTCTCTTAGGGTGTGCTTAAATAATCACTACTTTGCAGAAAATTATCCAAACGCACATTGCAATATAACCCAATCAAGGGAGATTTTTCAGTTGCATAATTTTTATCAGTAATCCGCCTCAGTTCAGTAATAGTTGATGGTTTCTTATTGACATGATGTGAAAAACTGGTAACCAGTTAATTTTTTCAGAAATTCACTATTATAATGAAACCTAGAACATTAATTTCGTCAAAATGATAGCTTATGTTAAGTATAATCAAGATAGATATTGATTAAGTAGTTTTTTAATTTAGAGAAATTTTGTAAAATGCACTATATGAACACTAATATTTTGATCGAGATATTCCAAACATATTTTGAAAGCTCATAAAATGCACTTATAGTCTAAGATCCGGCTGCAGAATTAGTGCACCCATCGCGTGTTTGCTAAAAACCAAAAGTTTTACACATGTATGATTAGGAGAATATATATCTACCAGGTTGCCTATCAACATGTGGCCGCTAATATTTTTAATTAAATTGTTATTAATTGATTTTGGTAAAAGACTTCACCGACTTGTTTATTCAATAAAATATTGTCCACTTCACGGCAATATATATAAAGATTCTGAAAAATCACGGTTGCCGTTGCGCACTTGGCCGCACCTCTTCCCAGCCAGGTTAACATAGGTGTGATTTTTTACATTTATACACTCATAACGTAGGTACATTTATTATTTATATATGAATTTAAAGCTATTTTTTTCTGTTTATTATGATATACGGTTGCCTAATTAAATCTGGCCGCAAATAAGGGTTGCCGGCCTTTATAAATGGTAAGTATTAAAGGTAGAGTGAAAGAGAGGTAGCGCGTAACATCACCAGTCAGACGAGGATAGTGATTGCTGTGCGACGGTTTAAAGCCATTGCGCATGCGTCAGATGCTAGTGTTCTCAACCCGTGGTTTAAACAATACTAAGTTCGACTTAATACTTGACGATTATGAAGGTTTCAGTTTTTAGTTCAACAAGTTAGTTATACATTTTTTAACGTAAATCCATTTTTATGTGTAAAAAATGATCTAATCACTACTTAGAACGCTCTTTTTGAAGGTTATTTGATTCTCTAGAACATTTTCATAGGATGGCATTGCAATAATTTTATTGCTTTTCATAATAAAATTTAAAAATCATAAACATCCGAATTTTTGCGGGTTTTTATTAGTTAAATTTCTTCTACCAATTTGCTGATAAAATCACCCCAATTATTCCCCATTATTGAACTGGCGAATTGCTGTTAACTTTTATCCCTGCAAAATGCCTTCCATTTTGCTCAACTCAACAGTGTTCCAAATATATGATTTCATCTACAAGTTTATGGATTTTACGCAGAAGTAACAAACTTTTTTCTTTTCAAAATAAAGTACATTTCTCAATTTTAAAAAGTACATAGGATTTGTAGGTTTTGGCGTTATATATTTTTTTAATTTTGGATTTCTTCTGAATAATCACAGCACTGTTGTAGAAAAAGCATATTGCTAAACACCGCAGGGTTTAGCTCTGACCCGGTTCTCGTTGGCAATTATAATAAAATATATTTTTTAAATCTTATATTTTACATTTTTGTATTATTGCCTTTGGGAACGGGGTCTGATCTTGGCCTTGAAAGAGGTGGAATCTTTAAAACATTCAGACTGTTCTACAAGTGTGGTGTGGTTATTCACAAGATATCAATAAATACAAAACAAAGATAACTATCATCCAGACAACCATTATAAGTTAAACATTTTTGCTGTTACTTTTATGTATAAGTACTGGTATGTCATAGACCAATCAATAGAGCAAAAATTAACTGATAATGTGTAAAAAATACTATCAGGATACCGGCTGTGCCATCACATTGACAAAGATTCCTAGCTATATTTTGCTATGTTTTCCAGTCGCAACTATGGTTTTTTACTTTGTTATAAACAATTGAAGCAAGAAAATTACGTTTTTTTTCTTAGCATGTTTATAAGATCAAAAATAATAAACTAATCAATAGTGTCAATAGGTCAATTGTAGAGCATGAAAATAACAATGAAATGAGCCCAGGCTCGATGCGATTGGATAATTAGTAACATAAATAAACAAAAAATACTGAAAAATGTCGCATTTTTTTTTAAAATCGTATCTTCGTCACTTTAGAAGCTGTAGAACTGGGCTTGTATGAACTGATAGTAATTTACATATATTTTATGTATGCCAAAGTGGACTGAAAACTTCAGATCGCAATTATTCAAAAACTAATAAACCGATAGCGCCTGGTTTAATCACGCATAAGGTAGATATCAATTACTATCAGTTCCCACAAGCCCAGTTCTACAACTTCGATAGTGATGGAGTTATGATAATATAAAGAAAACCGCCAAATTTTCCAGTATTTTTTGTTTTCCCTGTTACTAAAGATCTTATCGGATCGATCCTGGGCTCATTTCATTGGTATTTCCATGCTTTACAATTAATTCACCTGTTGACACCATTGAGATTAGTTTATTATTTTTCATTTTATAAACATGCAACAAAAAAAAAACGCAAATTTCTTGTTTCAATTGTTTATAATAAAATAAAAAACCATAGTTGCGAGTGGAAAAGGTAGCAAAACATCACTACAAATCATTCTTAATGTGATGTCACAGACAGTATCCTGATAGTATTTTTTGCACGAAAAAATCTCTATTGATTGGTCTATCATTAAAATGTTTCAAGTTTTGAAGAACGTGATGTTTCTTCTGTCATTAGACAGTCTCGTTTTTACCTCCACATCTTAAAGTAATAGAATACACAGAAAATCAAGCGTTCATAAATTACCAAGGTGTGAACGAGGGTAATAATCCATAAATGAGTCATATTTGAAAGGGGTTGGCAAAGCGTGTTATTTAATTATGATGAACATTGCTTTAATGTGATTAAAGGGTAGATATATAAGGGACCAACATTATGAGAGTTGTTTTTGTGGTATTGTATTTCATATTTTCTGCTTGTAATGCCCTTATTTTCTTTCATAAAAGCCGGCTCTTGTAATTACTTTCACGGGGTGTCAACGAGGGTGTCGCTCTTAAGGCCACAATATCACTTGACTGGTATTTCATAAGTGCAGTATCATACTAATCAATACGAAAACATCTAAAGAATTTTACCAGACGGATATGTTTAAACATTCCTCGTAACGCGGATTTTATGAGAATAAAAAAATTGTAATATAATTTATAGTTACTCAACACTGTCTGCAAGGTTTAATTAAAAAATTGTCGTTATTATCAATTCATTCTGTATACTTCCATACCGAGTAAATCGTGTTTGGAATAGAAACGAGTTCATTTGAATAATATTAAAGTTGATCATATTAGTGGTCAATTTCGCTTTTTTAAATATTTCTTGTTTATGCTATTCCAGTTAATAACCAATGCAGTTCATATTTTATTATTTTTTAATCATTTGCAGAAATAAAATATAATCAAATATTTTGGACACTCATAATTGTTGTTTATTTCTTTATTTGTATATCTGCTAATATTCTTTCGCGAAGTTGATATTTGATTCGTACTAAAATTGTTGGTAAAATGACTAGACGACATTTCTTCGCATTGCTCTCGTATCCGTCTGTTCCTGCTTCTGGTTACATGGCAGTTCTGCAAATGAAGTTGATATTAAATGACATTTGATACAGGTAAAATAGTTGTATTTTATATATATATTTTTTTTAAATCAAAGTGAGCGATAGGGTAGGGTTTAATGAAAGAAAATTTATGACTTATATTTGGAATTATTATAACTCTATACTTGGGAAGCATTAATACATACTCCTGTATGTAGAAAGACGGCAGCCAAATATAAAACATATTAGGAGGAATGAAGTGGCCATAAAAACGAATTCTTTGAAAATTATTTTTACTCGAAAAACGTCAAATCGAGCAACAATCAAGTTTGATCAAGTTGTAGATACGTACGCAATGCATGTTTTTAGATTTGCTTGGCACCGACTTCAAAAATATACTAGAGTGGTAGGTAATTAATTTGTACAGAATGAACACTTTTCTGGGTAGGTAACTAGCAACATTGAATGTGTTATTTATTGTCTAGAGTTTTATTTTGTTATAATTACTATAATTATTTTCCACTTTTTAGTTAAAGTTAGAAGTATGTTATATATTTTTTTAAATTGTTTTATAAATTGAGTATTCGCTAAATGATTAGTGATTTAAAGAAAGGAATCAGTCTTATCAATTCCCAGACCCCGAAATACAGAGATCTATTCCAGAAAATACTCCACCTCCCAATCGAATTTTCGAAAAATGATTAAATTCAGTTTATATACTTTTTGTGCCTGAATCATTTTCTATTTTCAAGATATGATTTCCTCCATACTATTGATTATATATTTTATTAAAATAAACTATAGCTTACGGTAGTCACGGATAGTGTAGCTTTCTGTTAGCCATTGAAAAGTTAATGGATGTTCATTACTTCTAGATTACCCCTTACAAAGTTATAAATAAACACATTTAAGCATTTGTTGGGAAGACAATGATTCCGCTCGGATAATTCGATACCTAAGAGAAGGAAATTCCTAAAAGACAACTCTATAAACCAAAAAGATCGCGGTAAAACGTGTTCTGGAATATGTTGGATGCTGGATTCAGTACTTTTTAAAAAGAGTGCTGTGGTTCTGAATATATCTGAAGATTGTGTTTCAGTCTTTATACTAAATTGGAAGTCATTTTTGGAAACTCATCAAAAAATATATAGATTGGAATAATTTTCTGTTAATTAAGTATATTGACTTATTACAAAATTTTATCGGCAAATCACTTGAATCCTCGAATAATTGAAATCGATAGTAAAATTTATCGTTAATTTGAATTCGGGTAAAACCCAATTTCTTTTTTACCATTGTATGTAAATTGTTTCATATTTTTATTAGCCTCCTCCTCAGTATTTATCGAAATCACTAATTCGGATTTCTTTGTATGTAGTGACGATCCCAAAAATCTATTCATTTAATAACTTTCACATTGCAAAGTAAGATTAATTCACATTGTGAAAATTATCATTCCGTCCTGAGATTACTTACTGTAAGGCAAATAATACTTTTGAGTATATTTAGAGACGAAAACGAGATATTTCAGCAGTATTAATAAATTGGTTTTTAAAACAAATTTATTATTTTTTAAAGCGCTACATTAACTATTAAATTTTTATACAGTACATTTCGCAGTACTTGTTCTATTTTGATCACACACTTAAATTTTCAACAACTGCAAGTTTAGAAATGCCACTACAATCAATAGAACAATCTCACTATTGACGTGAATGGGTCCCCGACCTTGTTCCAGGGAGTCAGAACTAGATTTTATAACTTTAATTGCATCTTCACGTCGGAGTGACTAGTGTGCACCAGTAATTTACAAACATTGGGAATATATCATTTCTCCATAAAAAAGTTTACATGATTTCTTACTGCTCTCATCTTGCGTTATCCTACAGTCATGTCGATTGGACCTACTGCAATGCTACAAATAACGGCTAAAGTGGAACTAAGAAGTCCAGTAATCTCTAGCGCTGACTTTAACATGATAACGGGACATGGTTAAAAAGTGAAAAGTTTACATAGCAGAAATCTTTGCAATATAATCGATCAGTCTTCCCCTGTACATCCCCACCGTACTCCGCGATGGGTAAACACTGTACCTCAGTTCCATCCCGTCAGTTTTTTCAGGAGTTCAGTTCCTGATCATTGCATGTTATCTGGACTTTTGCTAGATGAATTTGAACTTTAAGGGTCTATGCAAGATATTTCAGCCAAACTATGCATTCTGTACCACTGTATGAATATGTTGATCCCTCTGTGCTGTTGCTTTTAAATTGATGTGGAAGGCGCACACCTAGGATGGGGTGGTTCATATAGAATATATTGGAGACAAGATGCTTTCCAAAGAAGGACCCTATTTTGTATTGTGCACTAGCATTTCATGCTCTCCGAATTCACATTTCCATTTGTACTAGAGATTCGGTTAATTTGGTTAAGTAATTCCTAATTTTTGGTGGTAGCATATGCCTTAGTAAGGAGGGTAAATTCTTGTCTTCCAAAGTCACTTCTCGATCTAAGTACCTGTCTTTTACATGAACGTCCAGATCGAAAATCTCCTGTTGTGAGATTAGTTTTTAGTCTAATAAGTTCTTAGCTTTATTGAGTCTCAGCCAATCCTAATAAGGTTTAAATAAGGCACATAGAAGGGAAATGGGTATGTATCGAGCTTTCCGATAATCTCAACCAATTTTTACTGGGCGCGACTTATCTCTTTAAGGCGTAGGTTTCGTGATTTCATCTTTTTGTTGCTATACATCGATTACATAAATTGCCGATTCGCCGATCAAATGTCACTATTTTTGGGACTAGAAACACTATACATATACTTACACACCCGCCAACACCCGATGCGGGTTTGTGGTTTGGTTCTACCCATAAAAAAATACGTCACGTCGTATCGGGTGGCGTTGCGTTTCTGTAATGTGTCTCCGCTTTATGTCCTCCAATTAGACATTTCTCTGGATTCCACTTTTATCTTACACGAACTATAAAATGGTGTTTTATACCTTTCTGTATACATCTTGCAGCATCTTGTGTATGGATATTGTCTTTCCCCAGAATTCGTATTACTTGTGACAAAACTCTCGTCATCTGAGGCTCTTGGAGTCTCTTTCTGTTCCGAAAATTGTAGCGGCCTCTAAAAGTTATAATCTGTAGTTTTAAATTTGCGTTGATGTTCAGGCCAACATGTTTATGTTGGGTCTTTGTGACAGGATCGCAGACCATCTTTGCGCAACTTGTCTCAAAGTTAGCGCTAGTCAAGCAGACATCCGTTTACTGTGGTATGTTGGGACGGTGTTAGATCGTGGAACATCTGTCCATTGCACAACAAGATCTCAGCTGTTTCTGTACCTTCCCATGGCTATTGTATTCATCCAAGACAAAATAATTCTCTTGCTTGTTGATATTTGTTGGCTTCTTTATTCGTATAAATATGTCATTTGTTGTTTCTATAATCCTGAATATTAAACCTCGTAATCGTTCCACTTGGCTCCGTAAAGAATATTTCTCTTGGCGTTTTCTAAGTTTAGTGAAGAATCCTGTGGTGGAAGGATTGACTCTTAAGGGTTATTAACTCAGGGATTCATGAGTCCATGAAATAATCGCCTTAGTTTCTGGGTTAACTATTTAAAAGTTTTTGAGGATTTTGACTATCGGTTCTATGATTCCGTGATCTCTCTGGGCGTTATTAAAATATTCTCATAGAGATCCTGTCCTTATTTCTCTAGCAAAATTATTAAATGTAAATATACATGACTTGAACTGTTTGAGATGTTTGATGCAGTGCTACAACCGATACTTTCACTAATATGGTAGCATTTTTAAAAATTATTACCTGTTGAAGTATATGTAAACATTTTTTTATACATTTTTTGGGAAATTACACCCACCTATAAACAAAAAGCTGGATATTTGAAAAATGTATACCTTTTAAGGTTCCACTCTAACCCCTGTGTTTAGGTATTATGAACTGAATTGATAAAAATTAAAATTGGTTTGAATATTCCTTTATATCTTATTAATTCAGATTATAATATCATTGACAGCGAGGTAGGATGTAAAACGTGAACGTTCGAATTTTTGAAATATATAGCTTTCTGTTTTCAAAAATCACAAAAATGACCTAGAAGATGCCGCAAATATCCTTCTGAAAACAATTAATTATGTATACATTGCCTGGAAAATAATATGAATAAAAAAGTTTTAGTTATTCTTAAAAATGTTATTAAAGTTTTAATTAATGACTAAAATTCTCCGTCAATATCTTTATCAATCTCGTATTTGTCATAAGCAACTTACAAAGAAGTTTTCGTGTTTATAAGGTATGTCTTTTCACTCTTTTCCACAAATTAAGAATTTATTAACCCTTCCGCATTTAGCAAATATCGGAGTATTTCTAGTCTCAAAAATTCTCACGTTGATATGTTTTCGTCTTTTGTAGAATTCCCTTGACACCAAAACTTTTTCTCCACCCTTCATTAAATCTGCGGTCTATTTTCGAATCTAACTCGGAAATGGCCATTAATCATTCTTCGTGACGTCATTCTTAAAAGATAAACTTATAAATATTAGTAGGGTGCAAGCGAGAGGGATGAAGCGCCGAAATCAGCAGGCAAGGCATTCTAGATACGCACATACAACATTGAACACGCACTCATAGAACATGTACACGATACACACACGGATTTGTGTTGACCAATACATTCATTCGTCATTCACACATTACACGTTTAGAGACAGGGAAGAAGTGAGGTTGAAGAAGAGAGAGTGAGATGGAGTGAGATAGCGACGGAAAGTAGTGAGCTTTGAAAGCTCTCGATAGCTTTCGCGTTTCGTATACATTTAATTCGGATCTAGTTGCTTAATGAGTAATGAGCGCGCGCTTGTTAATGTCACATACACACACAAACAGTGTAAAATCGCCGGTGTCTTTACTTGTCTCGCCGTGCTATCTACATCGTCGCGGTCGGTATGAATTGAAGATCAAATTTTCTGTCGATACGAATTTATTTATTAAATGCTAGTTCATTTATTTTTGTTGGTTTTGCTATGTGATGTGTAATGTGGTGTTAGAGCGTATATTAATATAATTTGTGATGGATCTTAACAGTGTTGTTTTTTATACAATACCTCATTAATCTAATTTACTCACACCTCAAATTTTATCTGGGAATAGTTTGGGAAAATGTCTTATGTTTTTTAAATATTTGACATTGATGTAAGAACTTAGTGAAAAATCAAAATAGAATCGGTAAGCCTTTAAATATTGTATTTCTTCAAACCCAAGAAAAACTCGTTTCTATAATATTTGAATTGATTTTAAAGAAAGCAAATTTAAATGTAGGAATATAATTTCAACAATTTATACCGAAACGTCAGTCTAAGTATGTCAAAAGTGTATTATGACAGTTGACATGTTGTATTTTATTTATACATTTTTTACATAGGTTAACCTTAATTCTAAATATATATCCATCCTCCCACATATCTGTTGTCAATCATATTTGCGCAGTGGAAGTACTAATTAGCATAATACGAGTAAATTATATGATATTTCAAAGTAGTGGCCAATAACTTTATTGTTTATACATTTGCGCGATAATATTTCGCGGAATTTTGTTCGGCTTGCTCTTTGAACCTCATTATGTTATTTATTAGACGTCATTTTTGCGGTTAAACTTGGGAAATACCGTGGAATTGTCGGTGTCGTATATTCCAATAAAATATAGGAACTGTGTCAGTGTATTCGTATAAAAATAGAAACGATTTTAATTCTTTGCAAGGATTTTCTATTGAATAAGTTAACTCAAAGCATCTATTAAGTGGTAATTGATTATGTCATATTTTTACATTATCTGATTGGGAACTTAAAAAACGAAATATAGCAGATCATTGAGATTGTTCAAAATATTTTAAAATCGATAAAACTAAGTTATCTTTAATCTTATCAACAGTAGCAACTTTTTTCTCACTTTAAACTTTAATGAAATTAGAATAGTTTTTATTAAATACTCAGGATTACTATTGCAACATTCTCCTTATTATAAAATAATTTAAAAATTCTATATAATTACAGACACAAGTAAAATTGCAAACTGGACGTTTGAGTTTAAGATATTTTTACTTTTGAACTTGCCTTAATAGTTTTAAATATTTAGCAAAATGCTGATGTTTATTGTTACATGATGAAAAGAAAAATATGGCTGTTTTTAAAATAGCTCGATATAAAAATATGTCGAATATCAAAGAAATTACGACAATAAATTATTATATTGTTGGCATATTTATAACTTCTGTGAAGTAAAATAGAAATCAAAATAATTCTAACTGTAATATTTGGACATTTACCAACTCTATTTGATATGTATTTTTTATGAGCAAATTAGTAATTGCTCCATTCAGTTCTGATATTTGATAAACATTGTAGCTGTTAAAATCCTTCACAAATTTATTGTTTCTTACAATAGGATAAGCAAAATTATTACTAACACGTTCAATGTGTATGTGTATAGTGGGGAAAACTTCTGTAGTGTTAAATAAACGTAAATGACAAAAATGGTACGTCACGTGGAATTGGGAGCAGCTGCTGAGGACAGCGGCCTTGCCGAAGGGGTGTGGGAATATGTCAGCGACTTGGTGCTGTCCTACAGAAGCCAGGAGAGCTTACAGGATTTGGAACCCTACAAGGTTATCTTTTTTTCTTCTCTCTTCTCTTTGTGTTAATTCATTGTTCATTTTATGCACCCTTGTATTTGCCACAAAGTTGTTTTGTAACGTCAATTGTTGGCTGGGTAGTTGTGTGTATTTATAATTCGGCAGTGTGTGAAGGATGAGCCGTGTGATTATAGCAAATTTTATTACATTTATATAATGAAAAGGAGGGGTATTCAAGAGTGTATTTTTATTATTAAGTATATTATTTCATTCACTTACGAATTTGATACATTCAATTGCAGGGTACTGATTATAATGATATGATGTTTAAAACGAGAAGATAAATCATCTATTTATACAGTTAATTTAATATCAATAGGGTAGTATTGAAACGTTATATAAAATTAGGAATATACGTTCTAATTATTTATATATTTTATTATTTATATTTTAAAATGTGCGGGTGATTTCAATTCATCACAACAATACTTTTATGGAAAACAAGAAAATGATCACGACATACGTGTAAAATTTACTTAATAAGTAACATATTTTTAATTATATTTTTTGAATCCTTACAATTTAAATCGTTGTTTTAATTATTGTAATTACTTTGAAATTAAACCCTGAATTTTATGGTTATTTTTGATACAATTAAACAATTATGTCAAAATTATTTGACCTTTATTTGAACTAGAGTTCAGTTCAAGGTCATCTAGAGGTTCCTCGTCCGATCTCCGTTTTTTTCCAATAACCAATAGATTGGATATTTTCAGGAGTTTTCATGCTTTATCCAAACCATGCATATTTTAAAATCAGTTAACATCTCTAGTCTTCGTGTATTCTGAACTTCTTAATCTTTTTTCTATTCTGTATCAATTTTGGGCTACAGTAATTTTAACATTTTCAAATCTGATTGCGTTGATTTTCATAATTTTCTACGGATAATCTATTACGTGAATTTACACGTCCTAACCTAGTCTTGTCTATGAGGTTAATAAAGATATTTGTTCTTTTATGTGCCGCGCCTATGTAAACCTATAATGGCTGAGTCTCAAGCTTGTTATGTTGTGCTGTTCCGTTTTATTAATGAATGATGAGTTTGTGATTAATTTATTTCTTTTGAATATTACATGGAAGTAATTAAAATATTTTATTTGAATTATAGAAATGCGCAAAATATCCTAAGCGTATACTTACTGGCCGATTTAGTTTGGAATTTTAGTGTTTGAGCTACTTGACGTTGTACCTTGTTTTTCAGAAAAAAAGTATGAGTAATTTCAGTCAAAAAATAAAACAAACCAAAATATTTTTTTTGTTTTCAGTAATGTTCATGTACAATTAAAAATTTTACATAATTCAAGTAAATATTTTAAAGATCATTGCATTTTAAAGAATTCAACAATTTATTTAAAGAGCAACCATAGTTAATTATATTTAGTAAAATATTTTGTGGGGCGAATATTTGTGGAACAGACAAATAATTTATATGTACCTCTCTAGTTATTTCTCAGACATGAGGAAACGAAACAAATCGTGCGTGCGTTTAACTCCAGGGAGAATCAAACCAATATATAGTATATTTAAAACAAGGCAGTTATGGTAGATTTTTTTATCAATTGTGTAAAAGAACCGACTTAAAACTAATCAATTTTATTACAATTTAGGGTTAAATGGTTATTTTAAGTAAAAACCTTATTTTTTGTACATATGATAACCGAGTAAAATTGATAATCGTGTCACGCGGTAAACAATTAGTGAAACGGAATTGTTAATGCTTCATATCGTTCTGATTTGGAATTTATTTCAGTTGACAAATATATTTTCATCTTTTCTGCTAAAACAAAGTTGTATTGACAGAAACCATTTAATAACTGTAATAATTATTGTGTTCTCTGTTTTTATGTGGAAGGTCGAGTAGACCGAATAAAAAATGTTATTCAGAAAATAATAATTATTACACACTTTTACTGATATATTAATTTAAAATCGCCTTGTTAATTCAGACCAGACGATGGTATTAATATCCAATACTTTATGTACGCAACCAATAATTATTCAGCCGCAGAAGCAATGTTAATGTTTCTTTGTATCTCACATACCTAAGAATTATTTAATTATACATTTTATACAGTCTGCTAACCCTGAATTCGATTTACGTTTTACTACAAAACATAAAATTTCCTCCTACCGTATATTTAATTTGAGAACGTTATATATTTTACATTGGAGTAGTCGGAGTAATCTTTCTTTTCGCTCTTCGGTTCGAAAGAGAAGTAACTAAGTAAGGGAGATATGAATCAAGAATTTTTCACCGCCGTTTTATGCATGGTTTATACTCTTCTTAACGGCCTTGAGAACGGTTGCGTCTGGGAACGCAACGCAGAACACCAGAGAAAGAAACGAAAGAACAACATCGACTAATCAAGACTGTTTTGTGTATATGTGTGAAGTTATTATATGAACCATTGTACTAATTACCCATAGAAACAAAGAACCGACCAGACTCGTTGCGATTATATTTCCTTCATTATAAATACACTCGGTCGAAATAGATCGTGAAGGATTTTAACGGAAAGGAAGCGTTAATCAGGTCCCTTCAAGAAGTTTGATTGCCGATTCAGTTTATTGTCTACAAGTAATGCTGTGATCTTAAACACGATTATATTTGACAGACAGAAATGCAGATATTAAACATATTCGTACTATAATGTAAATATGTTCTGCGCAATAGGGTGTTATATATCTTGTGAATAAAATTTGATAAGGAGTGAATGAAGTAAGGACTAAAACGTATTAAACAAAATTCACTCTCTTAACAATAAACACTTAGTACCAAAACCTACTTCTGGCACAACATAGAAACATATGTAAAAAATGTTGCCTGGTGATATAAATCGTAATTATACAGAACTACACTATAACTTGATAGTTTAATAAATGCTCGAAGTGGTTTGATTTGTACAAATAGTGTAGCCTATTTTTTGGGATTGCTACGCCCTATCATTACATATTTTTGTTATATAACTAAATCGTTTTTAGCATACTATTTTCAAGCTCTATCGCGTCACGTCACCCATCCTAATGTCCGTCCGCTTTATGGTTTCCAGTATTCCATCTTTCCACCTAGCTTTGACTTTCCTTTCTTCTACATGTGTGTGTGTGTGTTAGGTGGTTTTCGGGAATTCATCCGCATAGTTGATAACTGATCCCTGCCGTAGCAGAAGGCTACAAATAGTTACTCGAACAGTATTCGTAGAAGCGAAAGCAGAAGGCTACGAGAATTATGCGAACCGACCTGAAGAGGGCAGATGTGACTCTGCCGAAACGTCGTCATTTTACCATGGATCCCGGCAGGGATTAGTTATCAACTACGAGGATGAATTCCCGGAAACCAGATAACATATATATATATATATATATATATATATATATATATATATATATATATGTATGTTCTGAGAGGCTTCCGCGGTCATTACTATGAACAAGGCTAGGTTCCGGGTGAGAACCGCGTCTGAAGTTATTATATACTCGACGTTTCGACTCCTGCTTTGGAGCAATTATCAAGATATAAAAGTGGAAAAGGGTTTCAGAGTCTAGATCGAACTCGGGGCCTCAATCTGCCTACTCCCCAAGAGTCACTAGGTAACTGAATAGAATAGTTTAGTTACCTAGTCCAACCAGTCCAACGCATTCACAATTATTTACCCAATTAAATTCCATGGTATAAACAACGAATCTATAACATTAGTGTCTTCTCGCGGTTGATATAGTTGCTATTATATGTTAATTCGTCACAGAATCAACATCTATTGTCAAGTTTTTCATATGTTGGAATTTTGTATTTATGTAACTTTTTTAATACCAATACTGTCATTATCTGCGAACAGTTACCTCTGAAACGAACAAATTGAGTAGTAACTCCTGAAAAGTACTACTTTTTATTAAACACAATATTAATCAATTTATCATATTGCTGCTTGATGATCAACTATCTACTTCCAATCAAAAAGAAAATAATACCCACGAAAATCAGATTGTAGATCGAACTTGGGGTCTCAATCTGCCTACTCCTCCAGCCTCACTAAAAGACTGATTTAAAAGAGTTTCAGAGTCTAGATCGAATTCGGGGTCTCATACTGCCTACTCTCTAAAATTATTCAAAAACGGTTTAAGCAATTTATGAGAGATTTATCGTGTTCCAGTAAAACGAAAAAATGTTAAATTTCAAAGTAAAGGTCAAAAAAAGTTTCTACTTTCATACAAGAATATTGATCGTTTGCAACAGTTTTCATTTTGGTTAATTTGACTTCTTTAAAATTAATTATAAATTGTAATATATTAGTCTGGATTCAGAGGTTTTTTATAACGTCAAACGCACTATTTTTTAACAAATCCGAAAAATAAATGCAAAAGTCCGAGAACGTCTAAGTTAATGTCACATACATTTATTACACAATGTTCCAAATTTCAGTGTCAAAATATGTCAGAAACTAATTACCTATTGATCGCACATGGTGTTTAAACTGTTTTCACTTTGATTCATGAATGTTGTTGTTTTTTTAAATATTCATTATTTAATAATGAAATTATCCCGAAACGGATAAAACTGAATGACACTTTGAATTTGCCAGTATACCATAAATATATCAAAATACAACGTTTAGTACAAATACAAATTTGATAGTAATTAATTACAATAACATTCACCTACACTACCTAAATTTAACGTTAGACCTATTACTTACTCCCAATATATATGTTATAATAATGTAATTACACAATCACAGTTATCGTTGAAATAAATCAGTTGCATATGATAAAATGTTGTAGCGTGATCGTGCGCTACCCTCTTATTATGAAATCAGATCCATGATTACTTAACTGCGATTCAAAAATTTCAAACCATTGTGACATACGTACATTTTTTTATAAAAATGACAAGACTGAGAAAAAGGGAGAGATCTCAGTGGGGAATTATTTGTTGATCACGTTTTAGCATCTAACACGGTAATAAGCCGTTTTCTTCCTGTATGACATAATTTCATCATGGATCGGTATCGTTAAAGTGACCGAGACTGTAATTACCAACTATAAATATTTACAAACTAAAGGCAAGATGCAGACACTAACTTCTTTATATTAGCGACACTGTCAGATTTAATGTTTATGGGAGTTCACTATTGTACTTTCAAATTGGTCACAACAAATAGTGTATACTATATTTAGCTGTAAGTATTATTTTTGAGTTGACTTTGCTTTACAAATAATTTATTTTCTGTTTTTACGTGAAAGTGTCTAATTATTAATTGCACAGACCAACTTTTTCAATAATTCTCGTGTACTGGTTCCCGAAAAAAATTAGTCTTATCACCCACCAATTTCTCACATTTCACATGGTTGGATGCTGCTTAGAGATTTAAAAGTTGTTTTCATGCTCCTTTGTAAACAAAAAGGCTTTACAAATTTTCCATTTTTTATATGTGAGTGGGACAGCAGAACAAGAGATCAACATTGATATAAAACAATGGCAAAAAAGTGAGAAATACATTTTGGATAAAACTTTAGTTGACCCGAAGAAGATTCTTCTACCACCATTACACATAAATCTTTGTGTGAAAGAATTCCCAATTTATCAGAAGGCTAAATTGAAAGAATGTATTTTCGTTGGATCTGATATTCGTAAATTGATGTTCGATTCCAACTTCGAAGCAACTATGAATAAAAAGGAAAAAGAGGCTTGGATATCATTTACAAAAGTAGTGACTAAGTTTTTGGGTAATATGAAAGCTACGAACTATAAAATTATCGAAATTAACGTGTTAAAAAATTCTAAACTCTCGGTTGTCTGATGAGCCTTAAAGTCCACTTCTTACACAACCATCTTGAGTTTTTTTTTCTTAAATGATAAGCAAGGGGGTACGGTTTCATCAGGACATAAAAGAGATGCAGAAAAGATACCAGGATAGTGGAATGTCAAAATGACGGGTGGTTACCATTGGTCACTTCACAGAGAAAAAAGAGAGGAAATGCAGAAAAATGAGCATTTAATATTCACATTTCAGTAGTTAAATATTATTGCAAGAGAAAATTGAAACTAAATAAAAGAAATTATTTTATTTTTAATTTCTTCAGATCAAATTTTTCCTATTTTTAAGGTTCCATATACACAATATAGGGATAGTTACCCTTATAATATCACTCCGGATTTCTCAGTTTTTCACATTATTTGGTATCAGTGTATAGTTTGCTGACCCGATCAGGAGTACATATCGTAATTAAAGAATTTTGGTTTTAGGGGTACTTCTGGGGTGGAAATTAAAAAAATCGGACCTCATCCCCTCATCTTCGAAAATGCTGAGCCTCAAATTTTGAAAAAATAGGGAATATAGAACGTTGCACTATCTTTAAAGGAAATATAAGGAGAAACCGTTACTTTTAATTTTGGGGGCAATTTATAGAAGTTTATGCAAAGTTAAAAATTATATTTCTTTCAAACGCATCATGTAATATATGGAATGAAAGGGCTCATTCTGAGGAACACAAATATATTTTTTTTCGTATTAAAAATAATTAGTTATTAACAAAAATATCCCAAAATTAAACATCCCCCACCATATCTTCGAAACTATAAGACGTACAATTTTGAAAATAAATTAGAGATATAGCGCCTCACCTGAATTTTACCCGAAAAATAAGGAGGAACCCCTAATATTAATTTTGGGGGGCAAATTACAGAATTAAATGAAAAATATTAAATTAAAATTCTAACGCATCATGTAATATATCAAATCAAAGGGCTCACTCTGAGGAACACAAATCGTTTTTTTCCTATTTTAAAAATAATTTTAGCCCCGCCCTACTCTACAAGTAAATTGTTTCATATTTTTAAAATAAATTTATTTAAAAAATGCAAAATTCGACCCATTAAGATAAGTAAAACACAAATTCTAACAGTAATTTATAAAGTTGAATGGAAACTAATTTTTTTTGTAAAGGGCATCCGTAACGTATACATCAAATTATATGAATTATCTTAAAAGTGCAAATATGTTTTATATTTTTAAAATAATTTGTTTAAGTAAATGGTTTCATAATTTATTTTTTACAATTTGATCCATTCTCCCATTTATCTTACTAAAAGGCAAAATATTCTATTGGACTTCACTGAAAATTTATTGATAAAATAAAGCCAAAATCCTGATCTTAATTTTGTGGCCAATTAGAAAATTAAACAAATCTTTTTACAGAAATCAAGCGAATCATATAGCAGATAAAAAAAAGACTGTGAGAAATAAAAGTGTATATTTTTTATAAACTTAAAACGCTTAGTTTAAAAGATATTAAGGTAAATATAAGAAAATCCACTCATTCCCTGCTTGTCTGAAACTGAAATATTAGAGAAATATGTACTTTGATTCACCTACATTGTTGTTTTTTCAAAGATGGTACGGAACCCTTACTATGCGAGTCTAACTCACACTTGACCAAATTATTTGAAATATGTAATCGATGCCATACAATAAGAGAATGGTGGGTGAAAATACATTAAAAAAAAACAAAAACCGAAAAAGAAAATTGACTAAAAAGCATGAAATAATAGTTTGTTACAATTAAATACTTTTTAGGAAGTCGAAGCCAAGCGAAAGTGAAAATATTTTGGGAAGTACATTGTTGAGTTATACTTCGCACCTTCGCTGTTCAAATTGGCACCGTCTTCAGAAAAAGTATTTAATTGTAGCAAACTATTATTTCATACTTTTAGTAAATTTTCTTTTGAAGTCGGTTTTTGTTGTTGTATTTATTTTACAATTTTTAGTGATGCAATGGCTTAATTGGATGCAATTTTCAAATATAATTAACTTCTTCCATATCGCCTAACATAAGATATTTTACTGTCATGTATTAGTTTGACCAACCTCGTTTACTGCTGAACATAATAACTTGTTTTATAGATATGTATATGTATTGAGAAAATTTTTTATACGATAAAGTCCTCTTTGATGACAAACCTTGTCTACAATTAATAAAAAATTGACATGGAATGATTACTGTTTACGTTTTAGACCATGTAAAAAGCTGTTTGTGAAGAATAACTTTTTTCTCTTAAAATTCTTAATAAAAAGAAAAAGTTTGATTTATGAATACACGCTGTATATACATATGAACATATTTATTTTGATTATTCATCATATTTACAATTTACCCCAAGTTCTGAACAGTTAATACCAGTAACTCCATCAAAGCTTGTAATACCGGCGACTTCACCAAGGGATAGAATATAAAATTGGGTAAAAAGTTTTCCTCCATTTTCTAAGAAACGATACAAGCTATGTTATTTGAAAAAAAAATTCTGACCACTTTGAGATATCGCAGAACTAATCCAATCTCTTTTCAATTAGTCCCACATTCCGAATAAAATTTTTCTAATAATACCCGCGCCTCCACCTAGGCATAGAATATCTGAGAATAGGTAAAAATAGTTTTTCCCCATTTTCTAAGAAACGGTACAAGCTATGTTAATGAAAAAAATATGGAACCACTTTGCTATCCACCCAAACAGGATCCAGTAAAATGGTCGAAATTTCTCGAGCCGTTTCCCAATAATCGATGAACAAACATAAAAAAGCAATAAAAAACAGATACAAACGAATTGAGAACCTAATTCTTGCGTCCTCTGAGCAAGATATTTGGTTGTGTTTAGAAGTTCAGTTATTTGTTTAAGAAAATATTCAATTGATGCATGAAATGGTAGTCACTAGGTGCAAAATGAGAAGGAAAAAACGCAAACGTTTGACCAAATTTATTAAATTAATTGAACAGTATCATCCATTTCCTCACTATTTGCATCTGTGTATATTATTTTGTTCTAATTTATAGATGTGGCAGCTAGAGATTTCATTTAAATATAATAATTTTTGCTATGTGAGCTCTTTGATTTATTTAATACAGAGCTGTTTTCTACGGATAATTTAGACCAATTACAATTATTAAGTATCGAAATACGAATGTGAAGTAACAGCAGACCGCATGTAGGTGCTACCGGCCGTTATTTCAATCTATAGGAAAGACTCAATTCGTTTTTATAATCATCTAAATAGTGTACATCATAAGTTAAAATTTTGGAAATTCCCCCTACTAATTATAATCATAATCCAGACACCAATAGCCTGAGTTTTTCTATCGTATAATTTTCATGTAACTTCAGTTTGCATAGTGCATCTTTCCAAACCTTATATTGTTACTGGTAGAATACATTGATGAATTTTTTTACTATCTATACATTCAATACCATTGTTACCATCGTGCCGCATCGACAGTGGCGCAATGAAATGCCGCCATAGAACTAGATGCACATTGATTCCAAAACGAGAGGCATCAGCAAAAATTGATTTCCACAATTTTTGGAGATCACTATGCTCTAAGGTATTTTTGTATGACATTTACAAGCAATAAATGTACTGCTATTACATTAATTATTAAAAACGTCTTTTCATGAAGGTCAGCATTTTTTTTTTCATCATAATTCTCCTCACTGACGGAATAAGAAACCGCAAATTACAGATCGAGCTTGAAAGCATGAATGATTCTAATTTGGACGATATAACCAATTCACAATTTAATGTTATTCAAGAATTTATAGTTAAAACCCAAGCATGGAATAATGTTAACATAATTGCTTTCTCAATTGTCTGCAGTTGTTATTGATATTGTTAATGGCAAATTTTCACATTTACATTATATATACCTACCAGTTTTAATCAGTTGGCAACAAGAACATCGTTTTATTTAAAAATTATTTATCAGTATTTGTTATGTTGTCTTTTGTCAGCACTTACTTTCAGTTGTAAGCGATTTTTCCGTTCAGTATCTTCAGAGCAATTTTGCCATTATTTATTTAATGTTGCCGAAACGTTGTTCTTTTTTTTATGGTTACGATTAAAAGAATTCACATAGGTTATATCCGGTGATTATGGTGGCTAACGCATCATAACTGTGCAAAATTTCGCGAACAGTAAGAAATGTGCGGGTGCATTATTGTGATGTAATTTCCATCAGTTATTTTGCCACAGTTCTGCTGATTAGCAATTGTAAAAATTCATGGACTACTGTGCTATTAAAATTAGTGAGAACTGTGAGAGTAACCTTCACATTTGGCTCTATTTTAGTCAGTTTTAGTTCTTAAGTAAGTTTCCAGTTAATACTTACCTACTTACACATACACTCATGTTTATAATGACCCTTTTAAAAAGTTCTGTAGCTTTGTTAATTCATTTAGTATTTTCTGAGTCATTCCCACTGCCTGTTGCTTTTTGGTCAATTCAAACGATTTTTGAATAAATTTTGCGGCTTCGTGGTCTATTCGTAGTGCTCTGCTGCACTTGATTCCATTTTGAGAAAATTGTAATCCCAGATTTTTTGTCAATTTTCGCTTCAAGCAAATAATCTTCAAAGAGTCCAAAAAAAGAGATCCATTGCCCGTTACCAATCCAAATTGAGAAAACGTAGTGCGCATCAACCTCAAACGTGTCGAATCGTATAACTTACGGAATTGTACCACAAGTGGGTACAAAAGCCAGACCATAAAACAAGACTGTCTAGCGGAGAAGGTTTCCTCATGTATGGATGAGTTTAAGGTTGTCACTTTAGATAAGATATTCTATTCAGATTACACCAAGTTTATGCTCCTACAAACACAAACAGTAACAGCAAATGCACATATAAAACTCCTTTTTGAAGAAACTCCAATGGAAAGTGAAACTGGGAAGCTGCAAAAGCACTCAAGAATATAATTGAATTTGTTTTGACAAACAACATTTGCACTATCAAACATCGGAAAAAATCAAATAATCGCATTAACGGAAGAGAACATCCAAATAATATAAAGAAACAATGTAATGAAACCCATTTCCAAATTTTCCTTTGTAGGAAACTAGATAAAGACCCAAGACTCTTGAAATACAGATCATGGAGTAAGTAACACCAGAAGAACTTATGGAAGAAGTGGTGTCAGCGGTCAACAATAGGAATGAACAACGTCAAGGCAGCAGGGAACGACAATGTAGCGGTCAAAATATTCTCCCGGTTGTGTATAAAGTAATCACTAAGATCATAGAGAATACAATAGAAAATACACTGGACTCCGCTTAGCCACGAGAAGTGCTTCAGCACTAATTCTCACATATGCTTTCAGGGAAATTACTAAACTAAATAATCTCAAATACCAAAATCGCATTGGCCTCCATGGACTTTCCAAACCAAACAACAAATAACTTATCTCAACGCAGGTACTAATAATCATCAAGGAAGCGAAAATAAGGTACAACAAACTAGTACATATTCAGAATTCAGACATACTAAATAATACAATCATGGAAGTAGTTGAAGAATATCTGTATACTTGGGACACATGGAACGGCTCCAGATTCGGATTTTTCGAATTATACCCATTTTCTAGGATTTGAAATCTTCCACATTTTACTCTTCAACGTTTATTTTGGTACGGAATGATTCTGTATTCTCATTAAAGACTAGTGCATGCAGTATTCTTAGAGAAAGTTTTCACACGATCACGAGTAGGAGATCGTTTTGATTGACATGATAATTATCTTAATGGAGTAGGTGGTAATATTGGGCGGCAATTTTGTGTCTACTTGTTATAACATTCAATGAGTTGTTAATATTTTTGTACGAATATACCAAAAAAGGATTGACATTTAGTTATAAATTAGTGGGGATGATTAATAAAGGCTACAGAGAAATGTATACGGCAATATAATCTTAAATTAAGATCTTATAAAATAGGACTGTAGCTGTACTTGTTTTGATAATACACTTTCAGAGTTGTAAAACATATTATTAATTGTGAATAATAATTATACTGTAATTTTTAATTTTTATGTAATATCTATGTTGAGTTTCGTTATGGGTGGCCTTTTCACTGGACGGAAATTCATTAAGATAACTAATTAACACTAAACAAATATTTACAGAATTGATGCTTAAAAATATGCTCAAACTCAACTGATTATTTGCAGAAAACCTGTATGTTAATGTCAACTAAAACTCAAAATAAAATAAAACTAACATATACAATCAGCAAAGGCTTAATAAATAATAATAATAAGCAATGTGATCATTATTTCTCAGTTAAACATATTAATATAAAAAAAATGTTTCTATTCTGCCTGATTCTTGGGAACATTTTTGCATTTTCGAATATTAAAACATTTCCGATTGTTTGATAACCTCGAAAAATTTGTTACCAGCTGAGGGTTTAACAGTTATTCGTTGCCTATCATATTTTAAATAATAAAAGCTTATCATATATTGCAAACCTACCTAACTTTGTATTTAGAGAAATTTAAAATGTGGTCTATATATTCCTGTTGGAACTATTTTCTACATAATATTTTACATTTACTTACACGTTATATGTTTCTATTTCCACCACCCATACATTTACCAACTTGCATTTTACTTTTCGTCTTTGTTTTTTTTTTCATGGTTGTCCTCTCTTCTGTTGTTCAAGGAGCATCCATTCTAGTGCTCTTAGGTATCAGCTTTTGTGTTCCATCCATGCAACCAAAACCAAGTTAATTTTCTTTTCTCTATCTGTTCTGTTACAGTTTATTTCGTTTCTAATTCTCTTTGATAATAAACCACAGTCTTAGAAAGTCCTTTTCGCTTACTAATGCCATTTATTTATTCGTCTGCGTACTTCCCAGACTTCTGATCCGTATAGTAGTATAATCTCTACAACACTCGTTTTGCGTTTTCTTTTTGTTTCTCTAGTTATCGTTTTCTCCCGGAGAAGGGGGTTAAGTATTTTAAATACTCTGCGATTTTATCTTGTACCTCGCCTAGTATGGAATACCGTTCCTAAATATTTGCTGTTTTCCACCTTCTCATTTTTTTATTGTTCAGCTTTTTTGTATTTTTTCTCCTATTCTTAGATATTGAGATTTGAATAGGTTCATCGCTTTATTTAATTTTTCTTGTAGTTTTCTGATTATATATTGCTGATTGTCTCCGTCTTCTGGATCACAATCTGGTCATCTGTGAAACACACCAAGTCTTCTTGTATTCATATTATAAGGTTTTTACATTACTGTGACTGCTTACCAGTGCTCTATATAAATATATTTTGCATAGTGGGGTAGATTATAAATCCCTTCTCAGGCCTTGTTGCTAATTTACTATATTCATATTTTCAATTTTTGTGTCGCTTGGATCAGAGTCGCATTGATTCCTAGATTTTTCATTTCTTTCCACAGCTGCGAGATCAGTACGCTGCTATTTGCCGTTTCAATATCTACATCAAATCCATGTGGGAGAATTTTTCTCAACTAATAACCAGTGTAGATCATTTCTCTCTAGAGCCTGCTTTTTTTCCGATTATCTGTTTTGATCCTTTAGTATTCTAGAGTACATTCTTCTGGAACAGTATCTCCATTTTGGTATCTCTCGAACAGGTTTCAGTAAGTTCCGACAGTCCATAATTAATTGGTTTGACTCATTCCCCGGAGCCAATTTGCCTTTTTAATTTTGCTATTTAAACTGCTTTCTTAACGTGGTCTATCTTTAATGTATATTTTCGGTGGATGGTGAATTATCATGATCTTCACTATTACTTGTATCTCATGTTTAAACTAGTAGTTTCTTGAAATGTTGCATCAACTGGGTAGGTGTTATATATTGTACGTTCAGTGCGTTCAGTGTTCTCTTTGTCTTTTGTGCTGTTCTTAAGATTATGATTGTTCTCCACGCTTTTAGGTTTCTCATGCGTTTTATACTATTTCGAAAAATTCTTTGCTGCTTGCACTGTGGTGTCGTTATTTAAGGCATAAAAAGTTGGTTATATGTCATCAGTTGTAAAAAATAATACACTATTTATTTTTTATTTGCGAGAAAACCTAAAATAATTCATTAAAAATAGATAATATACATTCCTTTTAAATATTGTATCTTGTGTCAGTTGTCAATTTTCTCAAGTCTAAACTAAAGTGCCATAAATTGATGAAATACTTTCGGTAATTAACGAACCAATCAAATAATGTGATTATTTCATTTATTAAATTTTGTTTTATTATTACTTGTGAAATAGAATGGTGCGTAATATGCATTAAATTGTTTCTAAATGCTGTGACGGTGTTCTATTTAATCTGTTAAGCATTCGTAAACATTTCTGGGATATGATTTAAATAATATAATGTCACAAGGTAATAAATGACATTAAGCGCTTTTAACCGCATCTAATTTATAGTTTTCTTTATAAGGCAATCCGCACTTTTATACAAGTAATGATTAGTTCTTCGCAACCAGTAATCTTTCTCTTTTAACGGATTTGCCTCAACAAAAATATTAAATCTAATACGTATATTTTTATTACGTAACCACCTTCGACATATTAAGTGATTTCCGCGATAGGTACATATAGATATTCATACCATTTAAGAATGTGAAAGTGTGAGTGTTTTGTCAATGGTTGAATAATGAATTTCATTTGTTAATAAGAAAATACATGTGCTCAACAAAGTCGTGAGAGTTTTTCTGCGCCAAATTTGTTTTTACTGTTAAGAAAATAATTAACTGTAATTATTTGTTGCGAGAAACTGATTTTTTTAACCATTGTAATGCATTATAGTATTTCCGTAATAGTTTGTTTTATTGATACCGAGTATCATACAAAAAAAAAAAGATTTAAAATCAGCTTGCGCAAAGAATTGCAATACTGCTGCTAACAAGAAATATTGAATAATGATAATATTGGAATTTCTCGCACTATTAGCGATATTGAAAACTTGTAGTAGCACATCTCAGAGAGATAGTAAGTAATGCGAACTTTTAATCAATAAATTTTTTATTTAGATTTGGAATATTGAAGAACAATACGAAAGGGGTTTATTTTATTTTTTAAACAAAATATGTAATTTATGTTTGTATTAATGGAATATTAACCTGAACAGCATAAAACATTCAGTTTGGATAATACTAATTCGACATGTTGACCGTGGTTGTGTATAAGTGCTTGTGTACGTCTAAGCTTACAGAACATGAGCTAGCGCTATGTGGGGCTTTTTTGTGTCAGGCATTTAGAAATGCAAAATAAATGTTATGCTCCATTTCAACAGGGCGGTCGTCCGGGCGGACGGGCACCAAATAACGCAAATTTAAAACCGTTTCAAAATACAGTATTTAACAGTTTTAAATGTTATACCATTTAAAAACATTCAGTGATTGAATTTTTTTATATACTTGATTTGTTTCCTTCTTTTGTTGCTCTATTTGAAGTTACGGAACTTTGGTTGACAGGACAGGTCAATCGAAAAACACCCCAATAAATAATATTAATACCCAACAATTACAAAAAGGGTCCAAATTGATCAATAATATTATTCATCCTCACAAAAATGTCCTAATGGACGAAGGAGGTATTGAATCGAAGCATTAGATGATAGAAATAAGGATGGTTTTAAATGCTGCCTCCTCATTGGAAAATCATTTTCCATTTCTCCATTTTTCTAGTTAAAGTTATTTACTATTTCAGGTTTACTACTAAACTGACTGTGGAGGATATGATAAAGTTCTAATATTTTTCTCAACATTAACAATTACTAATAGTTACGTTTTTAGGGTAATAAAAGAAATTGTGAAAAATTACCCATTGGTATGTACAGATCTTACAGCAAAAGGAGTTTTCATATACTCATTTTTTGACAATTACTACTTCTATGTGATTAAGTTTCTATTACAAGATATTCAGGTTTTTCAGTAATTAAATATTGGACGACAATCAAGATTATTTTCGTACTACGCCTACATAAAGATTTCACTCAACTTAGAAGTTTATTAATGGAGTATTAATAGCTGGTATTACTAAAGTACTGTGATTGATCACTATGTTAAGCCCCTGATTTATAATATTACGAGTGAATTGTTATGAAGTTTTTTTTACATACGGCGTTAATCCTAATTCAATGTCACAGCGGAATCCAGTATTTAAATAGTTCCATGGGAGAAATTTGTCGGACCACTGCAAACGACTTCGATTTAAGCCAATTATCTCAGTTTTGGGAACATGTTGTAGTCTCTAAGGTTCAAGTCTGGAGAATACAGCTAGTGTCCTACCAACTGGAAGGCCGCTTAATTAATTGCAACCTTTGCATTTTCTGGATGGAATAACCCATTTTTATGAAATTTTCTGCACCGTTTTTTCTTTGAATGTTCAAATAATTCGGAACTTAAATCTGCCAAGTCGCAATTAATAATAGTCGCAATCAAAATACACCTTCAGCATCCCAAGGAACGGAGGGCATCAGCCTCTCAGCTGATGTAAACATGGAAACACCTAGAAGCAAAAAGGTGTCTTGTGAGAATTTTATGTACTCTGTCAAATGACAAGCCAGGTTCCTCAACATTTTTTCCAACACATCCGTCAATCTCCACTAAATCGGGTACCATTTTAGAGTTTTCATGCAGGCCAATGTGATTGGCCGCCCTACAGCATTAAGAGTTTCATTTGATTTTTCTGAATTCATAGCACCATCGTTTTACTACTTCGTATGTTACAGAAGACTTCCCTATAGAAGGAATCAAGTTTTTGGTGAATCGCAATACTCGTGATGCCTTTTTCTTAGCAACTATTTTATAACATTTCTTCGACTGATTCCAGTTTTTAAGAAAATATATATAATATCCCTTTAGAATATTATCATCATTAATTAAACATCACAATACTAAGTAGTTTCTAAATGATTGAGGAAGTAAATGATTATTTTGAATGTTCACCTGGGATTTTCTCTCTTCGCAATGGTTTCTGAAAAATACAGATAAGTTAAGTACTTGAATATCAAGGTGTAGTATCTAAGGGCAGTTTGTGAAAACTGCCCGGAACAGTAGTTGCCCTCTTATAGAAAAAACTCTCCCGCAGGATTAACTGTGAGAAAGTAGGTCTACAGATTTGTCAACTAGTATTCCAGTTTAATATGTTGTGTATTTTGTGTTGTACTTATCTATTTTTTTTTGTGACAAAAAAAGAAAAATCAAAGAAATCGGGACACCCTCTGTAGAGAGGGCAACAACTTCTGACGAATGCACATCAAAAAGGAAACTTAATCAGTCAATTGACATTACCAAAAAAGTCAACCGAATATAGTGCAAAACATTCAAGTAAACATTGTTCGACAACGATTCCGGATAAGGAATCGAAACGTCACAAAAAAAAACAGATAAGTACAACACAAAATACACAACATATTATACTGGAATACTAGTTGACAAATCTGTTGACCTACTTTCTCACAGTTAATCCTGCGGGAGAGTTTTTTCTATAAGAGGGCAACTAGTGTTCCGGGCAGTTTCCACAAACTGCCCTTAGATACTACACCTTGATATTCAAGTACTTAACTTATCTGTATTTTTCAGAAACCATTGCGAGGAGAGAAAATCCCAGATGAACATTCAAAATAATCACAATACTAATTTCGCCAAGAATAACAATAATCCTTCATATGCATAACCTATGTATACTGTCAGTGTTACAAACTGTTAGTTACTGTTCGTATTAGGTATATGTATACTGTAAATAGGTTAGGGACATAGCATAGAGAGCAGCTCTCGATGTGGCTAACGTTTTAGCGGATTAATTATAAGTATTGAGAACAGTTATATGATATTGAGTAACTTCCGAATCAAACTTATATAGACAACAAATATTATCATATCTGGAGAAAGACGTTTGCACCAGTTATTGAAATGGTTTCCTCAAAATTCTCCAAAATTTGAGGGTTGATGCACTAAACGCCGGAAAATTTTTAGAACTTTTCTCTTTCAGTTTATTGGTTTACTTTAAACAGTAAATAGAAGAAATTATCATTCATTTCATGGAGGAGAAACTGTTGTTTCATTCTAAACCGCACTGCCACACAGTTTGTCTTTAAGAAAAAAATTGAGAGGCTTGTGTAACAAAGTAACTTTATAAACTGCTGGATAAAATTACTTAAAAATGAATCTTTGTACAAGATAAACTATGAATTTAATCCATGAAAACTTTCAAGGAATATTCATATTTTGTTTTGTTTCATCCCACCCAATTTTTATGTATTGTATATTCTACCTCATTTTGCTTTTATTGACGTTGTCTTTGAGTGCTTCCTTCTGGTTCAAGGGCATTGTGGAAAGTTGTATTGAGTATCTCGCTGACCTTACAGAGACTCTCGTATGTTTGAATTACTGGTGGTATTTTTGGCATCCACTCGCAGGATTACTGGAGTTAATTGATAGTATTACAATATTAGAAATTTTTTCAGGAATTCCCCAAAAATATATTTCGAAGTTTATAAGGTTTTCTATGATTTAAGTTCAGAGAGTGCATATGTTTTTTAAACAAGTTATTTTCCTTATGTAACATCAAAAAATTTCTTCTTATATGGTACACCTACGATAAAATCTATACGTATGAATTAGCCATATCAAGCTCTATTAAAGTAAAGACGTCAATCGGTAAGCCTTTCTGTCGCCATGTTTACGTTAGTCGTATGTTTGTTGCAACGCCCACAGAAGTTTTTACTCGTCAATAGATTAGCACTTTCAACGAATTTATCCTATTTAGCTTCCCAATAATTAGTTTTGAAACCATTGCTATAAATATCAGATAGTATTTGAAATAAGGTAGTCAGAATTATATCGTTAATTATATGTTGAAATTATCGCCCAGAAACATTAGATTTAGACAAGCGCCATTTCCAAAAAAAAAAACAATATATACACAAAGTTTTTTGTTACTGAACATAACATTTTTAGCAAATCATTTTAACACAAATCAGAAATGTGTTTTATTTTTAACTTAAACAGACTTCAATCGAAATGGATAAACAAATATTGAACTGATAGTTACCAAAACTAATATATCTTTCTGGAACCAACCATGTTTTTGTATCTGCTATCGTCATCAGGTGAATTTGCTAGACAGGAAGCAGTGGACGAGTCCATTCAAGGTGATGTTGAATGATACAGGTAGATTCACAAATTATCAATGTTGATTTACAAATATTGAGATTTCGAGCCAAAAATTTATTGTTATTCAAATAAATTATATTATGTTACTCAGTGAGACATTGACTTTTTATCAATGAATGAATTTCTAGAAACTGTTCAGTATTTGCAGAGATTAACCCATTGAAGAGATTACCTTACCTCATACCTGTCCCTAAAACAACTTGATTTGGTAAACGACTATAGATTTGGACATTAATTACTCTGAGCGGTTCGTTAAAATATATATAAGATAAAATTAAACATTTAAATAACCCTTGACACAAAAAAACATAAAAATTCAAAAATACTCATATAACCAACTTGATACGTTTGAAATTTCATACCTGAGACTAGTACTCATATTTGCGTACCTGCCCCACTGGAGCAGGTGTAGTATTTAGAGTCTACCTCTACCACATTGCCACTAAACACAAACAAAAAAAATTCTTCGAAATATGTCAAGCCATTTAAAAATTCAAAAAAAGAGCGGCAGACTGAACGATGGAAGCGAAAGATTCTGACGATTTATACTTCACGTTTCTTGTTATCTCCTGTCTCTGTTTCTATTTCCTTGTGTTATCATTAGTAATGGTTATAAATTTCAGGAGAATTAAAATAATTGTCACTTTTTTATGACTCAAGTATTAATGTGTAATTTAATTCTTAATTTAAATTTCTATAAGTGCCAAATAAAATTTGTTGAATTATTAACTTGCAAGTTGAAGAAAATATTTGAATTGTAAATGCGGCAAAAAATTTAACAAAAGGTATATGAAATTAATAGCGTTCTTTCTGACTTCTGACATATGTCAAGTCCGTAATGTCATATATCACAAAGAGAGAATTAGAGTTTTTATTAGAAAAGCTAATTTTGTGCAGGTTTTCTATATTTAATTGGATGTTATATTAGTTTATTTTCTATATATTATTGATATTCTATAAAAGAAGAGACTCATAATGTATTTTACCTAGTCTCTGTTTCTTACACAGTGAACTGAATTGTATGGGTATTTCAAGTGTGTGGTGTCGGTGTCGGAACAAATGAAATCTCAAGTTATTCAATTCATTCCCTTGCTCATCTATTTTCATGTGTAAATGTGGGCCCCAGTTAAGAAGCTTTCGCTTCAAAAGATTCCCTAGAATCCGATTGCTGCGCCACATACCTGGTCCAATTGGTGGTCCATACAAAAAATATTCTTCAAAATGAGCTGAAGATCATCAAACGACTGAACAAATCTTCATAAATTATAGCTAAAAAACATCTCGATTAAAGCAGCTTTCAAACACAAAACACCTCATCAACAGTCCATTCAACTTCGATGCCACAGACAGACACAGATCCACAGGTACACACCTTAAACTTATAAAACCTCTCTTTTTGCGTCGGAGGTTGATAAAGATTGTGGTATCTAGATATCACCACATTCGGATTTCTTATACTAGACTGAATTTGTAATTCGTGCATAATTTTGTTGTAGTATTCATCTTTAGTATTCCAAGTAGTACATTTTTGTCTTTTACTAACCTGTAACCAAATTTGTGTTCATGAAGTTAATTGATCAACTCTTTTTATTTGTCGGTATATTTTTTTGCACTGGGAAATTGAAAAATAAACAAAGAAACACATCCGGCTACATCAACAGAGATAGTCTTGTTCTTTAATGTTACTATGCTACTCCTTGGGTAGTTGGTGGACATAATTTTTGAAGATTTTCTAACATTTAATGTCCCAAGCAAGTCATATTGAAAGTTATTATTTAAGTCGCATATCGTTGACACAGTGAATGGATCATTCAAACGGACTATCATCTCTTGACTATGGAAATCTGGAAAAGAAGAATTTTTCTAAATACTTAGTTCGTCTTTACATTTACATTCTCGGTTGATAGATAATGAATCATCAGATTCAAACACAAAATGTAGTTAAATCGTAATATTTATTTGATTCATTATTCAGCTTCTACTAATTGAAGGAATATAGTCTCTTCTTTATAACTTTCTCAAGGAACAAGGGTGAATGTATTAGTAAAGTGCAACGGTGAAGGAAGGTAGATGCAATGCTGCAATGATTGTTTATTCCCGAGGTTGCACTCGTGCGCTGAACCACCAAATTTAATAAGCGTTTAATAAGGTTAAAAATCAACACAAAATGTTTAATAAATATCATTTCAATACCAACGAATTTATCAAAAAACAATTTAAGCACTAATCCAAACTCATATTAAGACTTATATTCGCTGGAAAGAATATTTCACCGTGCACTTCGGCTAGAGGGCTAGCGCACTGTGAATCTTATGTAGCTTCTATGACATACGATATAACATGCTTAAGCGTGAAATAGAAGATAGTTAATGTAAACTATATGGAGTAATGGGCTGATTCTCGTAGGCCTCACGGAGACACCGAGGTCTGCTGATATTGACCGGACCTATCCGAACATTTCAATAATTAAAATTTTTGTTTACGTGATTTAATTAGTGGTTGCTTTGTTTTTGTCATCGTAGTCAATCAAAGAATATTTAATATACAGAGTGTGTGTGTTTACATAACTGTGAAAATGATTAGCAACTTTAACATTGACTATATTAAAAACAATAATAAATCGTTTCAAGACAAATTAGAAATAAAATTAGCTGGTCCACCTAGGCTTAATTGAAAACAAGAGTGCAAAATTAAAAATAAATTATTTACACAAAGTTTTAAAAGTGAAATTTATAATAAAAAGAAATGGTTTTGTGGATGGGATCGCATTATTTATGGCGGGGAATCAATTTGGACGGAAACAGGAGTGAAGGATTAAAACGTTTCTTAGAAATACGATGTCTAAATGCTCTTGCTGTGCTTAGTATTGAAAAAATATATTCAATCAATGCCAGACTTTAATAAAAAGGTCATTAAACATTTCGCTTCCGATAAAACTAAATGCAGTATTAGCAAAGCTATGGTTTGTTTTATTGCATCTTTGAATCCTAATATTTGACCAGTAAAGTGCACCACCAGTTTCATAATCCACCAGCCGCCATTGCTTAGAATATCATAATTTAATTTTGGTAAATATAGGGAAGATAGGCCTCACTCAACATTTACTTGCAAAACTAAACGAAAATCCTAGGGTTAATCTTAGGAGGCAAATTAATAACAAAATAATATAATTCATCTCTGTTTATAATAAACCTGGAAGATGGTAAGACACTTTTACGCTAGTTCAACTTGCACTTGACCACAATACGAATAGTTGTATATAAGAACCTTAAGAACGGTATGGATTCTAATACGGAATATAGTTAAATGAAATTATAGAGTATTTAGTTATTGCCTTGTTTAGCTTTGTATTTTTTAAATAAAGCGAAATATAAACAAATATTCTACATTATTTTTTTGGAGAGTAATATCCAATTCAATTTTTCTACGTTTGCTGGCAAAGGAATAAGTATCACTATTATATTGTTTTTATGCATTTCTTACCAATTAAGTAATTTATGAAAAACTTAAGTATAAACATAATACAAAATTGCTTACATTGTAAATTTTTGAAGGGGGAAAACCATTTATAAATATGAATATTTTGCCTATAGAATATCTTGGTCACTGGCTCCAATTATTTAATACTTCAATAGGAATTCAACATTTTCGTTGGTCGTAGAAAATTGTAAAAAATATTGCTCATATACACCCATATATACATGAGTAGGATTATTGGCAAACTTATATTTCCTCTAATCTGTACAAGTTAATATGTTTCATCGCACTCCCTTGTAGATTACATTAATGTTAATCAAGTTGTATTTTAAACTTGACAGAGAGAGAGAGAGAGAGAGTGAGAAACCTAAATAATAAAATACGCCAATGGCTTGGCCACTGTCTGGTGAATAAAGAAGAGGAAGTGGCTCATAAAGGGTCCATCCCTAATACTTAAGAATGAATTTCTGATGAATGCTTTGTTTGCCTCTATGTTGGGTGGAAATGAGTAGCCCTACTTAAAAATGGTTCATTCTTGTGTTCATACCTCATCTTGCCCGAAGGGATCGGCTTACAATAGGTGGATGTTGGTAGTTATGTAAAAAAAAAGAGAAAGAAACGTGACTAATTTATTGTTATGAGTGGTCTTATGACATCTCATAAGCATATGCCAAGCGGATATTTATAATTGTTTCAGAATAATGATAATTATTTTTAACTGTAACATCATTCAACCCTCCGTAATCATCAAGATGGATATCTAGGGTTCACATGGGTTATTACGTAAGATAAAGGAGTTGATGGTGGAAACCGTTTGAAAGACTGGTGAGAAATTTTTTAACAAATCTAAATATAAATAAAAAACTCACCGGTATTTTAAACCATATTCTAATAATAATATTAAAGTCACATTTATATTGTACCTATATTATAATGTATAGGGGAGCGGTCCCAGAGGTACCATACCAAACATACTGTATCTTATTTCTATACATAATCTTAACTAGATACATTTTCCTAATGAAATTCAACAGCTTCAATACACGTTGTATAGTGCCAATTGCCGAGCTTCTCAAAATAACTGTCAACCGCAGGCTCCAGAATTGCCAACTATATAGATGAAGTGAAACCCATATAGAATCACTTTTATGTCCATCTATTTATCACAGCTTATTTATGTATTTAATAATTAAATAAACATAAGGAATGTATTTTTTTTCTCATGTAATTTATCAAATGAAAGGGCTCGTCATAAGAAATACAGATAGATTTTTGAATTTCTAAAATTTTTAAACTTATTAGTGAAAATGTGCAAAATTCAACCCATTCCCCCTTTATCACTGAAACTACTGAGTCTAAAATTTGCATGAAAAATATAGCGACAATCCTAAAGTTAATTTTCAGGGGTAAATTATAAAATAAAATTAAAATTGAGAAAAGGAAATATTTTTTGTATTGTTCAGATTATTTATTTAAAAGATATTAAGGAAAATATGCAACATTTAGGACAAAAAATAGGGTTTCATTAAAAGTTTAGGGGAAAATGTTAATTTCGGGAGGGGGATATTATATAATTAATTAAAACAAAATAAAATTGCACCATGTAATATATCAAATGAAAGGGCTTGCCATGAAAATACATAAATATAACAGGTAGTTGATAACTGATCCCCGTCCGGGATCGATGGTAAAATGACGACAAAATAGTATTTTGTGAAACTTGATAAAGGCTTTGTATACCGAAACACGTGTCGTTCTATCAAAATAAAGGTAAATCTAGAAGTGTATTTTTCGTTTTTGTGTTTTCTCATCATAGATTTACATCAAGTATCAGCCACAACAATTCAGTATATTATGTTTGGTCAGTATCACTCTATTAAGCGTATTTGCAGGATATGTACTGTCCTAACGGATTTTGAAAGTAGAATTTGTGGATTGCAAGTACTCTACGTCTGATTTTCGACTAAACTCATTGAAAATGTGCTAAAAATGCTTCCAAATATAATCCAAAACGCGGAAACATTTCTAGAAACTATAAGCCAATTTGAAATAGATAAATTGTAGCTCATAATTTCTACTTTCATAGACAACTCAGTAAGAGTGCATTCTGTGTTGTAATGATCTATGGATTACTCTACAAGTCATGGTGCATCAACTTAAAACTTAGAGCTTATACTTCTGGAGGTGGCCTGCAATGCACAAATATTGTGGCAAGTCAAAAAAGAGACGGAAATAGAGAGAGCAAAAGAGGCTAGTTCACTCGATTGGGAGCTGCTACTAATACGCCTCCCTTTCTAGTCTTGTACCGATATTTGCATTGCCGGCTGCCTCTTGAAAGCCATTGAAAACGAGGTCAGAATAGACCTGGAAACATTTGGTTCCTTGAATATACAGATTTTTGTTATTTCCCAAGAACACATAAAAATAATTTAACTTGTTTGTTTTCAATATTATTAGCACTAACAAAAATGATATTGTATTAATGACGAACAACGATTTTTAGTTTGCTTTAAATTAATAAAATACATTTCTAAAAAACTGGTATGTTTATACAATGCAGTTTATTTATTATATAAAATATATAAAAAACTGCTCACGTCAACTTAGCAAAACTACAACGGAAGATCGTTGGTTCAACTAAGTGTTTACCGATAATAATTATGCAGTTTAAAAAACATATGACGTAACTTTTTAATGGATAATCATTAGAAAAGTTAATTAGTAGAAAGATAAACGTATACAGATACAAATACGAGGTATGTTCAAATGAGTTTCTAATTTATGAAAAACTAAATCATTGTGATAGGGATTTTGTAAAAAAAGGGTGCTTCTTGCTATTAAAAATAAAGATATTGATATGAATAGAGGATATATAACTGATCCGTCCGATTTGAATTTGCCGCAATTTTAGTGTCAGGCATTTCTGAGAAAGTTGGAAATTGAAAAGATCAACAAAGGTGTGGTCATTCTCACACAGAAAATATTAACAGTACCTGTCGCCGTTCTTACAATTCGATATTCACTGAACGGATATTGAGTAAAGGTTTGCACAATTTACCAAAGAACAGAAACGTCGAAATCAAACCTCGCCGACGTGACAGCAACGAATTATTGCGGCTTAGCAAATATACCAATTTTTGCGACAAGTACTTCCGTAGATAAACAACTGTGGAATTTGAGTTACCTACTCAAAATCCTTGACAAATTATCCTTTCATTCATGTGGTTTGGTGTTGAATGGTGTTTGGGAGAGAGGCATTATTGGACCTCATTTTTTGAGTCAATAGATAGAAGAGTATCCGGTTTTATCGAGACTGGTCAACCAATTTTGAAGCAAGAGTTATAATGCAAATTGCTTCCTAAACGTCTTTTATCTTTTCGGTGTCATGTTCTGCCCCACCATCTCGCCAGATTTAACTTATCCTGACTTTTTTGTGGCGATTACTTAATATATACAGTGCTAGTCAAAACTCTCCTCCCCCTCGTATTTTTGAACGGCCATACTTAAAAAATAATAATGCAATTTGGGTGGGTCATACTTATAAAAAAATAATAATGCAATTTGCGGGGTGAAAAGAAACGGTTGTAAACTTCTCTACTAGAAGTAACAGATAACGTAGCAGTAATAGATTACGTCACAGGGCCACTAATTTTAAAGACCTTATGGCAGGTGCTAGTTCATTTGAAAGGTATTAACAATACCTATCAACCACATATATTTTGCTTTTTTTGCTCCTTTTTTGAAAGATAAATGAACTAAAATAATTCACGGTCATTAATTAAACAGTTGCAGTTTTGGTGAAATATATTGGACATTGATGGATTTATAGTTATACAGGGTACAAAAAATGTTATACTGAGTGGCCGATAAGTAGTTGTATATAGAAGGTGGTTGAAATAGAGGGTGGTGTAGAATTATAGTTAAACAGGTTGGATTTTTGTAGGAAATAACATGAGCTGTTGCATATATGCAATATCTGCACGTGGATCGAAGTAAAATTATAGTTATATAGTCTGATTACATCATTATTAGAAAAAGTTGCATATACGGGTGGTTGAAATATAAGGTGGAGACAAATTATACTTTCCAGGGTAATTAAAAAATGGTTATATAGTAGTCCATAAGCAGTTGGGTAGATAAGATAGTGAGTGGAGCAGAGTTGTAGTTAAGTGTTTAAAAAATGTTATATTATGTGGCCCCTGGGCAGATGAACATACGGAGGGGTTGAAGTATTTTATAAAGTAAAATTCAGTTCTGAAATAAGTTGTAATGTTTTACTAATTGGCAACCGCATATACACCTGTATATCCTGTATATTATACAGGATGGTTTTAATGTTGATGGAAGTAGAATTATAGTTATACAAGATGGTTTTAAAAAAATTGATTAACTGTTTAAATAAAGGTTTGGTGTTAGGGTGCCAAACTGTGTTTTTACATTTATGACACACCAAGGGTTCCACAGGCATTTCCAATAGGGTGCATCGAAAACTTAAGAATAATTGTTATATAGGGCATGAACAGTTGCATCCTACAATATGGAATACCTGAAACATGGCGCGAAGCAAGATTATACTTTTAGAGTGTTATTAACACAGTGTTAGAAAGAATTGCATTTCTTGGGTGATTAAAATATAGTGTGGAGAGAAATTGTACTTTACAAGGTGGCTCAAAAAATATCAGAAATAATTGTTATATAGCGTAGATCATAAGCAGTTGCATAGCTGAAATATAGGCGGGTAGAGTAGAGTTATAAGTAGGTTTTAAAAAAGTTATATTGGATGACAAACAAAGAGCACCATATACAGGATGGTTGCACTATACGGTGAAGTAGAGTTAGTTATACAAAGTGATTAAAAAAATGTCGAATAAAATTGTTATATAGGGTGGCCCATAAGCACTTGTCGTTTGGGTGAAATATATTCGGGATTGGTGGATTTATAGTTAGTAGTATGTATCAAAAAATTTGGAAAAAATGTTATATAGGATAACCCATATGTTTCATAAGTTATTTCTTTTTGCAAAGACTTGTATATTCCGTGCGTGGGTGAAACCGCGGGTTACGGCTAGTATTGTATAAAAACGATACACGAAATCTTCGCTGATGTAGAACCAATTTAAAGGATTCCTTCTTTTTGTTGTTGAATGGGATATATTTGGAGGATTAATCCTATTTAAATTTCAAGAAAAAAATCCCAATTGAAAAAATGGTCACATGGGATGAAATTGTATACTGGATTCTATAATCCTGTTTCCTCAAAGAGTATGACCTCATTTGGAAGCCAAACACGTGTTAAAGAATGTCCAGTGTTTAAGAGAAAAAAATGTCTTATTATACAAGTTAAATACATGAACATCTATTCCCATATTTGAAAACGTCTTATTTAGTCCTCGTATAAACAAAAGCCTTTCAAGCCAATAACCAATTACAGGTCAATAGAAACAGTAGAAATATTCATATATATATATATATATATATATATATATATATATATATATATATATTTATCCGTGAGAGGTTCGACGGAATGTCTGTAAATATTCAAACAATGCCGTAATGTCAACCATAAACACCGTTCAGCGTCATTACGTTTATTTAATAACGACATAAAATTATGATTTTCTGAACGCGCCTTTGCAGTATATATTTAATATGTTTATTGCGTTTTACGTTTCGTTTGTCTATGGTTATTTCATTTCGTTTAAGAAATTTTATCATCATTTGACGAGTCATTGCAGTTTGAAAAACGAAAATTATGCGTATGTGTGCTCACAAACACGATGTTATGAATGTAACAGATGTAATGCGATTCGCATTTTTAAATCAACTAAAGACATTTATAAGTGGGTTAGAGATATATTATGCATAGAAGATGTATTCTGTATTCGTTATATTATAAGCAAGAAAGTCGCAAACATTGCTTCACATGGGAAATACTGTCGTTTTGAGATAAATTTTACATATTGCATCTATATGGATTAGTTTTATGTACCTAATGTCTTACAATTTCCAAATTAACAATTAACACTTTTCTCGTTGTTGTGCTTTTCTTACCAGATTCAGTCCCGCAACACTTTAATCGCCCTTGTATCTTTTGACATTGTTTAAAATTGATAATTCATTGCTTTTTAAACTTATGCACCATTTTGAATATTTTTCGTAGCACTGGTGCTAATACTGCTAATTTACATTTCGTGTAAAAAGGACTAAAATTCGGAGACTTCGTTTTCGTTCGCCATACTGTGTTCCCATGTTGCTGGATCGCTTTATTCGTTTCTTTCATTTTTACGAAAGCCCTATTTTGTTTGTTCAATGGAGGATAGCAGTGCTTTTTTTCTAACTTTCCCGTTTACATTTTAATGTAAAGATATTAAGAAGCCATGCAACTGCTGCCACCACCGAGACTAGTCTCAGAAGACAGGAGAACCAAGAATATGCCACCCTCAGGGCTTCAACTAAAGGTTAGTGATTAACTGTTAATCGGTGATAGCTGCGTGGCGACTTTACATTGTTTAGATCCATTTTTCCGTTTACAAGGCCTTCAGACATTAATTGTTTGAATCAGCAGTTAAAAAATCCCAAGATGAAATCACACATTTTAGTAGTGTTTCTACACCATCTAATATTTTTCATCAGTTATCTTTGGCCTACATGTTCGGCGAAATCCCATTTCAACTGGGCCACTCATTGCATTAAGTCTACGAACTTTGTTCTGTGTCTGATATATTCATTATTTTTCCTGTTTTTGCTCTTTTACTCTTTCTTGGTCTCGTTCTCAGCTTATTTGCTATTTATTTTTAAAGAGTCCATGTTTAGGCACCAGAAAAACTACATAGTAAGTATTGATAGAATATTTTAGTAAGAATACCTTGAGGTTTTTTATGTTGTTAAGAATTTTAGATAGTTTGCTGAATGCTGCCCATGCCATGTCCCTCTTCGGTTTATTTGTTTCCTTTTCCGTGTTTTATGTGTTTATTGTCACCCTCAGACTTTACTAAGTCAGAATTTTGTTTTGTTGCAGATTCATCTTTTATCCAAGTTTTTCTGACTTGACTTTTAATTCTGTGATCTTTTATTTGAAATCCATTTCGGAATCTGCAAATAGTACATCATCAGCTTACCTAAAATGATTTAACCGTTCTCGGTTTGTGTTTATTCTTATCCGTGACTAAGCCAATTCTTGTTTTCCTTCTTAGGCAAACGTAAAAAACTTGGGGAATAATATGATTGGTTCATCAATGTTGCAGTACTATTGATATTTGCTAATTAAATTTTTTGTCGCTATAGTCGATAAAGTATTATGCAGGTCTTTCCTAATTTTCCAATGGTCTACGTACTCAAAGGCTTTTTCGTCGTCGATAAAAGCCATATATAAGTAATCCTAATAACACATCGTGCTTCAGGAGCCAACTGATGTGAAACAATGACTATTCTGTAATTCCTTTTGGTTGATCGAGTATTTTTGATATATTAATCTTTGATATCAGAGAAAAACGTTAGTGTATTGTATTTATAGCAATATATCTACATCCTTATATTATAAAGGAAATAATAATCCATTTGGAATTCAGCAAACAACAAAACTACATGCATTGACAGTGTTGTGATGTAAAAAAACTTATTTCATGTGGTTCTAGCATCACATTATAAAAATTAACATATTGACAGCGATATTTGAAGAGTGCCCACGCGAAAAATATCGACACAATGACATCAGATAAGTATCTACATATAAACGAAAAACGCGATCGAGTTTAATGACAGCTAAAAGGTCACGAAGAATTTTGTGTGAGGCCTCGATGGCCTCGAGTAATGACATTAAACTTCAGTTTTTTTGCCATCACTTCTTTTCAGCATTCGGAAGAAGTATACGAGAGTTTATTGTATAGGTTGTTATGACACGAGATGGAAATAAATTATTTGGCGAAGAATTTCGATTTACCGCGTTCTGGTCAGTTGATTTATGCTGATTTTATACCGGTTTTTTGCATATTAAAATACACTGACCGTGTTAAAATCGACTTGTTTCAGTGATTTCGCGCTATTATTAGGAATAAATTAATTTAAATAATTAATGGTATACAAGTTTATCTTGGAATCTAGTGAATCCATGAAATTCATATTATGTAATATTAGTATTTTTATGTTTACCAATAGCTATCGAATTTACAACCGTTTCCTCAATTGGTACATTTAATCTTTAGGAGATAGGTTCGTGCTATTTAATTCAAAATATTGATACGGAAAGTTATAACGTTGGCCGAGGGAGGACCCTGTATATAGACCTACCAAGTGTAACTGTCAGTTCGGGAGACATCTGCATAGTTCTATATTAGCGCCACAGAGTAAACTCGAAGACTCTCGAATTTAAAATTTTATATAAATAGAGCGTTAGAGTCAGTCTAATTCATAAGTTTAGTGATTATAAGTAGTAAAGTAAAGCAAATTGTGTATTGTGTTTTGTATTTATTGTATGATCTGTGTTTCAAGAAATTTGTATTGATTTTGAAGGTTAAGGATTTGTTTTCACCGTAAATAAAGGAGTATTAATTGTACAACAGTTGTATAATTGAACCCACTGGATCTGTATGAATTGGCGTCAGAGTGGGTTAATAAACTGTTAATAGTGAATACAAGATCCCAAGAAAAAATGGACGAACAAGGTGAAGCGATATAGAATAAGCTTAGTGCTAAATTAGAAGAGGCCATGAACCAACCAACCAGGAAAAAGAGCACTGCGGTGGAGAAATTAAAGCTAGGAAAGACGTGCCCATCAGACAGATTAGAGCCACAGTAGAAGACGATTGGATTACTGAACAGTGCCGAACAGAACAATTACAAGACATTGAACCAATTTTTGCAAAGAAGAATGAAGGGGAGCAGACAGACCCCGATGGGAAGAAGGATCTAGTCGAGGAATGATACTAAAAGCGTTGTGGGCCCAATGGGATTCTCTTCGACTCGAGAATGGAGTTTTGAAGAGAATCTGGGAAAGTCCAGATGGGAAAGAAACTAAGTCTCAGTTAGTCGTACTCAAGAAAGGAGTACCCGCCATTCTGAAGGAGTTACACAACGGCATTTCTGGAGGTCACTTGGGCATGAATAAAACCCTCGATAAGGCACGAGTACGATTTTATTGAGTGAACTATTACGAAGACGTAAGAGAATGGTGCCGTAAATGCGACGTATGTGGAGCCAGCACGGACCCAAAAATCGATCAGTTGGGAAAATGAAACAGTACAACATGGGCATTCCTTTTGAAGAAATTGCCATCGACATCGCCGAACCATTTCCAGTAACCAAGAGAGGTAACAGATACATCATTTTTGCTGTTGATTACTTCAGCAAGTGCCCCAAAGTTTTTGCTATTCCCAATTAAGAAGCAACCACTGTAGCAACGGTTTTAGTGGAGCAGCTGTTTAGTAGGATTGGGGTACCAATGGAACTTCATTCCGACCAAGGCAGGAATTTTAAATCAAATGTGTTCCGGAAAGTCTGCGAGTTGATGGGTATTACCAAAACTCGAACTACGCCGTTACACCCACAGTCATATGGCAGGGTGGAGAGATTTAATAGAACTTTAGAAATGCATGTTTCCAAAGTGGTCGACAGTAACCAACGGGATTGCGATAAGCTCTGTTCCTGCTCTCATACTGATCGGCTGTACATGACAGCACCGGGTTAACACCAACTAAGGTTTTGGTTGGACAGGAAATAAGGCTCCATGTGACCTGGCTTTTGGGACGCCACATGAATCCCCTATGGAAGTTAATGATTGTGCAGATCAATTACACGGAAAGACTACTGGCTACCAATGAATTGGCAAGGATGCGCTATTAGGAACAAGTGCCAGGTTGAAAATCCGGACTTAAAAGCAAATTTGACCGGATTGCAGCAAGGTGATAAGGTCTGGTTGTACAATCCACAAAGGACGAAGGGAAAATTGCCGAAGTTGTCACCTACATGGGATGGACCTTACGAGTTATCAAGAGGATAAATTACGTAGTGTACCGCATCCAACGCAGCCCAAGGACAAAGATGAAGGTTGTCCATCTGAATCGTCTGGCCCCGTATCGAAGAGATGCATCTAATCGGGACTATCAGAATTAAGGGGGGGGGGGGGGGTCAGTGTTACGGAAAGTTATAACGTCGGCCGAGGGAGGACCCTGTATATAGACCTACCAAGTAAGTGTAACTGTAAGTTCGGGAGACATCTACATAGTTCGATATTAGCGCCATAGAGTAAACTCGAAGACTCTCGAATGTAAAAATTTATATAAATAGATGTTCTGTCAGCGTTAGAGTCAGTCTAATTCATAAGTTTAGTGATTATGAGTAGTAAAGTAAAGCAAATTGTGTATTATGTTTTAAGAAATTTGTATTGATTTTGAAGGTTAAGAATTTGTTTTCACCGTAAATAAAAGAGTATTAATTTTACAACAGGTGTATAATTGAACCCAGGGGATTTGTATCAATATTTTGTTGATGTACAGAATTTCAACTTTCAAACAGAATATTTTGATAAATTTCTAGGAAAATATAATTTCTCTTAGTAAACATTAGAAACATGTTTTATTTATTAGGCGAACTCCACAAAAATGAGCAAGAAATGTGATGGATGACTTGATTCTTGATTTTATTGGAAAAATTGAGTTTAAGGCAAAACACTAACGATACGCAAAGACGGGACATTAAACAGTATTGTGCGAAATAATGTGAATTAACGTGATACTTTTGAAAAAAGTACATTTTTATAACTTTCATATAATGACGAGATAAATAATAACATTTCAAATATTTTACTAATATATATATATATATACAGGTTGAGTTTTTTTTGATGATCAGTATGGGGATCTCGGAAACCAGCGGAGATAGAGCAATGGTTAAATTGGGAAAGATTTGCAGTTTTACTGGCCCAATTTAATGACACTTTCGGATTTTTGTAAAAAGTCATGGCTGACTAGATATTTTGAAAAAACGAAATTCTGTCGATTTAGTCAAATCCCTCTAGCTCCCTTGTTTTTGATTTTATAAAAAAAGTGTAAATATCAAGATTGAAGGGAATTGTATCCCGATTATAATTGTCATGTCCTTGTTTGCGTGACTGCTCTCGTTTTCGAGATATGACAAAAACTTATATTTTTTTGAATGGAAACCATAGTTGGCTATGACCTCAAAAAATCGGACATTTTTAGAGCTTTTCAGCGATATAATACTCGATATAGTTATTCATAAAAATAACGGAGTTATGGATGCTTTTCTCTCACTTTTAACGTAGGTAGCCATGAAATAGATTGATTTGTTAATAACTTTTCCAAAAAACATTGAACGATTTTTTTATTAGGTATATCAGATATAAAGAAAAAACTAAATAAGTATGTACTTACTAAAAACATAAGAAATTAAAGTACATAATAATGGTTACAATTTATGTTCGAAAAGTCCACCATTGTTATTTAGACAAAAATTGCATCTTTTTAAGATTGACGTTACCGCTTTCCTGACAGACCGCCTATCAATTTCTTCAATTGCTTGTAATACCGCCTCCCTTAGGTCACCAACTGCCTCATACTTTCTTTTATATACTTTGTTTTTTAGCGCACCCCATAAATTGAAGTCTATAACTGCCAAATCGGGAGATCGGGGTGGCCATTCGCGTGGGCCATTTCTTCCTATCCAATAGTTTGGATAGATATTATCTAAGTGTTGTCTTACTAATAACGAGTTATGAGCAGGTGCTCCATCATGTTGGAACCACTCAATTTCTAAACGAGTTCTCAAATTCAAATTATGCAACATGTCTTGAAAAGTGTATTGCAAGAAATGTAGCACTCCCTAGTAAGTGATTCGTCATAGATAAAAGGCCCCAGAATAGTAGACCCTATGATACCACACCAAACATTAAAACCAAATTTTATCTGGGGTCGTCTTTGTTCTACATGTAAATGGTTTTCTTTGGCCAGATATGCTCATTGTGTCTATTGAACATACCGGAGTTAGTAAATCTAGTTTCATCTGACCATAACACTTTAATGGAAACTGTAGATTGTCAAGGCACATGTCTCTAAACCATGTACAAAACAAAATACGTCGATGTTTGTCATGCAAAGTTTGAGAAACTGAAAGTTTGTACGGGTGGAACTTGTGCGCTTTCAGTACCTTAACTACAGTTCGTTGAGATGTGCCAGATTCTGCCGCAATCTCACGATTTGATGTAGATGGATTTTGATTTACCATTGCCAAAACAATTATTTGTGCTGCTTCGTTAATTTGATTACGTTATTAAAATATCTATGAAAGTATTCCTCAGCTGCACGAACTGAATTTTTATGGCATATGATATAACATTCCACCATATTCAGTTTTTCTTCGTTAGAATATTCCATTTTATCAAGAAAACTTGTCAATATCGACTTTTTCTTCGTTAGAATATTCCATTTTATCAAGAAAACTTGTCAATATCGACTGTCAGTTCAGCACTACTAATGGAATTACTCTCAAATGAGGAAACGTCAAAGTAAAAACAATCTTTTTTATGGCTACCTACGTTAAAAGTGAAAATAAGAGAGAAAAGCATCCATAACTCCGTTATTTTTATGAATAACTATATCGAGTATTATATCGTTGAAAAGTTCTAAAAATGTCCGATTTTTTGAGGTCATAGCCAAGTATGGTTTCCATTCAAAAAAAGATAAGTTTGTGTCATATCTCGAAAACGAGAGCTGTCACACAAACGAGGACATGACAATCGTATTCGGGATACAATTCCCTTCAAGTTTGATATTTACACTTTTTTTTATAAAATCAAAAACAAAGGAGCTAGAGGGATTTGACTAAATCGACAGAATTTCATTAAATTGGGCCAGTAAAACTGCAAATCTTTCCCAATTTAACCATTGCTCTATGCTCCGAGATCCCCATACCGATCATCAAAAAAAACTCACCCTGTATATATATATATATATATATATATATATATATGTTTTCGCGGGCACTAAATGTTTTAGGTGGTTTCCGGGAATTCATCCGCGTGGTTGATAACTGATCCCAGCCGGGGTCTATGGTAAAATGACGACGTTTCGGCAGAGTCACATCTGCCCTCTTCAGGTCGGTTCGCATAATTCTCGTAGCCTTCTGCTTTCGCTTCTAGAATTGTCGTTATATAACTCTATTCTTAAAGTGTTTTCTGGTTGGAAAACAATTTAAGAATAATATAATAACACTTAAAAAAATTATTAATCAGCTTTACCTGATTTAGTGGTAATTTGTTCTCATTATCATATTGAATAAGATAAACTAACATTCTATTTTATATTATGAAATTTTCTAAACGCCACCTAACGGTAGCAGTATGACTAATACTGGAAAAATTTTAGTCACTATCTATGGGTCATAAAAAGTAATTCCTAACGTAATCAACCTTATTCATTTATATTGGGAGAAACCGGAGTAGTCGAAATATAAATAAAAATACCCATCACCGACACATTTTGTAACATATCTTGAGATTGAAAAATGATATTGTTATACGGTTTTCACTGGATTGTTGATAATTTATTCTGATTCCGTTGTCCAAACTACATGTTTGCATTTAATATTTTTGAGAAAAAAATATGATTTCTAAACAAATTGGATAGCGCCCTCTAGCGTTTCGGTTATTCATTAGAATTGTTATAATTATAGTCGATAGATCCAAAAAGCTCAAGTTCGTAAAAATCGGTTAGGTCAAACCAAAATGACGAGCGTTTGTTTTCAACAAGTTTCCCACTCACCCTTACCGTTTACTTGACAAAGTAGAACCAAATACTTCTAATAAAATATATGCGGAATGTTTCTAAAATTACGATTTTCTAGTTTTTGGAATACTTTAATTAGGTAAACTTTATAGGAATATGCGATTTGCACTTTTGGTCTTCAGTTACGCCCTCTAGTGGTCATCGTACAGCATGCTAGATAATTTCCAGGTTTTTCTCGTGGCCACCTTAGTCCACAAATTTTTCCCCAAAGCTGTACTACGAGCCGTTCCTGAGATATAGATTGCGGCCATTCTTATTTGCCCACCCTGTATGATTCCACATGACATACAAGGACAAAGAATTCAATACTCGAAATGATACGTAATCTGCCCTTTGCCATATGCAATGTTTTATATACTCCAGAAATATTTGCGTATTTATTTGTCAGTAGCTTTTTGAGACTAGTGCCAAAATATTAAAACTGTGTATAAATATTACAGTACATTATTCACTTATTTACTCTAATAAACTGATTCATTGAGGTTTTTGATCCGAAACGTGGTAGATGTTTTATTTTTAATACCAGTAGCATAATGAACAGGATAAAAACAAGTGGAATTGGCAATAAAACTATATTTACCAGACGGCAAAATTGCTCTGAATCTTTAACAAGATCGTGTATCACTTTTAACCAACTATTTATTTATAAACTTCGACGTAAACACGATGTTCAAGAAAACGATCTCGAAAACACCATTTAAAATGAACATCTTATAACGACTTTTTTGTCTATAATTAATACCTCTACAGCTTGTAATCGCTTCTTATTCATCAACCGATTTATAAATGTTTCAGCATAAATTACCATAAATTAATAGAGAAGACTATTATATTAAGATTGAAGAATTCGCAGTAAACGTTAAGAAATTAATCGACATCCGTTTAGACAAAGTGAATATCTGACTGAGCAACAACGAGAACACGTAGCAATAAAAAAAATCTTGATCTTTGCAATAATTAAGGCGGGGGCACATACACTAGAGAGCAATGGACCAATGAAGTTAACAGTTGCCAAGAAATGAAACGACGACTATCTGTACGGATGTTAACATTTATAATCCTGTTCATTTGTGTGTGTGTATTTTCTTCTATTTTGTTTTCTTCTTATCCGGTCAGGATTAGAAGGTAGTACGCTAATAGTCGAGTATTTATGTGGGTACGTGTTTCTATCTGCAAAAGAGATGGGAAGGTGGTACATTACATCCCACATTATATTAATTTCATTGTATCGAATGCATCATAACTTTAGTTTATCGGTGTTTAGGTCGTTTATCTTTTTGGCGGTCTCTCTAACGTTATAAATCCCACCATAAGTTTTTAAGTGCCATTGGTTTATAATTGGGATAAAAAGTGTGTTTGACTAAATTTATGAGCAAAAACTTATTGTTCTAGTCCAGCTTAAAAATTTATTATAAAAAATTGCATCTATATTCAATCAATAAGGTTACTTATTTTTCTGGTTTATTTAGAAATGCCTATTTAGAGCAGGCTTATAGGAAAGCAACTCACACTAGCAGATTTTATCTCAAATCATCTAGATACAATAAAGAAAGGTGTTATTAAATTATTATATGATGGAGTAAAGACCAACTATTCTGTTGTCAGCAAATTCAATGGAGAGAAAAACAACTGCAAAAGTGTTTTGCAAGAAGCAATTACCCTACAAACTACAAGTTAAACAAAATCGAGTACAAAACAAGCGCTGAGAATGAATACCAAACTTATGTAAGTAATACAGACCTAAGGAGAACTACAACTATTATATTTACAGGGTCTGTCAGAAAGATTGAAGAGAGTAGGTCAAAATACCATTCAAAACAGAACACTCAAACTCAAAATTCCCAAAGCTCCATTTACAAAATACCTTGTGAATGTAATAAATTTTATATTGGAGAAATTAGGTTTCTAAATATATGAGCAAATGACAACAAAAATTACATAAAGAAATAATTCGAAATATCCAAAATGTGTGAACATGCTTGGGATTTAGGTCATAACAGTCATTTTGACAATATAGCAATACGACACATGGAAGGTCCCAATTCAAAACGAAAATTAGAAGAGCCTGCCTCAATTCTCTTAAATGAGGACGATTGTATCACTTCTACTACCGTAGAATTCATTCACATCTGGTTGCCGAGGATTAATGAATTTTGGAACAACCTTATATTGGGATAGTTCTTCAGGTTCTTCCCTGACGTCAATGGGATCACTGAAAGAACATAATTGTTTGATCACATTTTTGGTAATTCATTTATAACAAAGTCGCTCCTAAGAGAGCCACATATAAATTATGGAGACAAGCCTTTCAAGTTCTTCCATTTTAAAACATCTGGATTATTATTTATTTGGAATTTTTGTGCTACCCTATATAATCTAAAAATAACAAATTTTCTTAATGATGTCACAGTAAAATTGTCCGAAAAGTTTCTCAATTACAAATTTGTATTCTATTAATTCAGACTGGAACCTTAAAACGTTTTTTATTCAACCCCTGGTGTTATTTCCCTAAAACATTGCAAATGAATAAGTAGCTTTCTAGTATAAAGTAGCCATTTGATTCTGGATATTCGACCATATTTGCCAATATTGTTTTGAACAGTATGTTAGCCTTTATCTAATCATATCCATCTCAAGTTGATATTTCAGTCACAAGATCTTACCACTTAGTAACAAAGAGTTTCATTAGCTATACCTACTAATATATTGTTTGTTCTGATTAAGGATTCGATTCTTTGTCTAATCTTTTTCGTTTTAGAAAAACGATTGATAAAGGACTTCCAATTCAATATACGTTAATACATTTTACCATCTAAATTACACCAAAAAGGTTAAATACGCTCTACTCTTAAGTAACCCTTATTCTAAACAAGTTTTAGTTAGTTACTTCTGTTCAATATGATCGAATAAATACCGAGTCCCTCTCAACTCGGAGCCGGCCCGGAAGTTATAATGAACAATAGTACATTAATTTTGTACTGCCTTACGCCTTTCTTCGTTTGTATGTCAGTTAGAAAGAAGATGAGTTTTCTGAATTTAAATCTTTCACAGAATCGTCATCTTCCTCCTATTAAAAAGTCACTTTGTCCATTTAAAGTTCTGCATGTTCATCTTTTGATACCCACTCCCTATAAAAGCAAATGTGCACCACATTTATATAGTCTACCAACAAAATCAAAACTGAAATATATCTTACATATTTAGGCGCCTTAGATGAAATTATTTCCAAGCTATATTTTTGGGATTTACCCGCATATAATAACTATATAGTGTGGGTACATAGCCAGTGTCCATATCTACATTGGAAATTCTTCCTCTTCAACAATCGTTTCAGATTTATTTACTTTAACGCTTCGAGCTTTTTGCAAAAAAGTAGGGACATTTTTTGAAATATTTTTTTTGGGATATGAGATTTAACTTTACCGTTTTATTTGTTACCCAGTTTAATATAATTGAATACTGAACGGGTATTCATCTTTTAGATTGTTTGTTAATTACTTATGACAGCTAAAAAATCATTATAATCAGGTATTCACTCTTCAAGTTTTTTTATCAAAAAATTACATTGCAAGGAAAATGTATTAATTTTATTGTGCATTTAACTTGAAAGTGCCCTGCGGAATCCAATTTCGACGCACAACGTCGATATTTCGTAACAACCATGTGCTACCAAATTAGCCGGTCCGGATTTTAGTTATGCTTCAACGAACGTCGAGTCGTATAAATTCCATTCGACATGGAACAAGGACAAAAAAGAGCAAGAAAATATTTCGCCCGAAAATCACTTAAGACGCAAACATGAAACAATCAGATCGGTGTGTTTGTGTATATGCGTGTGCATGATCTGTATGTAAAGGAAGACGAAGAACAAGAAGTACCGCCGTGAGCAGTGTACGATTCTCTTTTTCTTTTCTCTGCTTGAAGTCAAGGCCAACTGGTCACATTGTTGTCTCAACGAAGCGCGAATCCCACAGCAGCACTAACAGCAGACCACAGAACACAAAACACCGTGTCCTGCTGGCCGGCAGCAGCTTAAGGGCTCGACTTAATTGCACGGAACGATGCAAATAATATTCGGAATATCTTCGCTTTTGAAGTGTCTACCTATCTATCTATCCATCTGTTAGTTGTTTCTTCAAGGAAACTACAAGGTGGGTTCAACAATTTGCTTACCATGGTGTATTAAAACATTTAATGCCTTTTCGCACTCAAATTATCCATTATTAAATGTTTTCAATCCACAACCCATATTTTCCACTTGGCGTCCACCAAATTCCATTTTTCAATCTAGAGCACTGAATGGTAAAGTGACTACTAATTATCAATAAGAAAATAAAATATTGACTTATAACTTCTACTTAATGTTTCAAATCTATCAGAGCATTTATATTGTTTATTTTTATTAATTTGTTTGTTCGCAGACTAAGGGTCTTGTAACTTGGTTGAAAAATAGGGGTTAGCATCTTATGCAAAATTATAGTCTGAATGTAGCATAAACATTACTGGATTAAAATGAGGTGGATAAAACATTGTCCAGAGGTTCTTTTCTACTCAATAGAGATTGTCAGTTTTGGTTGTGACTACAGCCTCGGGGTTAACACATGAGTGCTAACCCCATATTAGACAAATTTAGGTAAATGATATGCAAAATTAAAAAATAAGTTAAATCTCTGACAATTAAAGAACAGTTCGTCCACTTTTTCCACTGTTTAAACACCGAATGCGCATAAACTTCTGACAATAGCGAAATTACGAAAATATTTTGCAAAACCATAACATAATTGGTGGGTAAGATCAAAAACAGTAAAGCCGCTGTTCTAGATGAAATCCCAAATTCAATGTATAAATTAAGTAGGCTCAGATTTAATCCCAAGCTCATTAAATTGTACAACTGTAACATCCAAATCGATCTCAGGTGACGTGACTGGACGAGAAGCATCACAGTATCAATATTCCTCAGGATTTTTATTTTTGTCAAAACAAAAAAGTGGAATTTGACGCACACCGTAGAGCCAAAAAAATTTTGGCATTTAGTTCTGACATAAAGAAAATAAAAACAGAGTGGTCGATTCTCGACAAAACTACCGTGCGGTAGCAGCACATTTTCAGTAAGAGGCTGAACTAATCTGAAAAGCGGGAAATTAAGATTTGGCAAGTCCTATTACGTTTTCAGTATTAACTCCAATTTTTAGGCTATGAAATTATGTCAACCGATTGATTTGATTGAAATATTTTCAAAATCGTGTGATTGAGGATTGGTGGAACAGATTTTCATCAAAACACTGAAAAGAAACAATTATATATGATGAGAAAACAGATTTTAACAATATATACAATCTCGAAATAAATATACGAAAAATTCTAAATATTGTGTACCTATATATGTTACTTCGGATGTTTTCACGAGTATGAAATGTCATTGAAGGTCGAAACGTTTTCATCTTCTTTCTTATTAGGTATCTGCTTGTGTGCGTGGTTTTCCTGTGTACCGTGTGCCCTATGGTTCGGTCTGATTTATTTTTTATTAGTAAGTCGAGAAATGGTAGTTCGTTGTTTTGTTCTGTTTCCATGGTAAATATGATTTTTGGGGTCTATTTTGTTAAGGTGATGCAGAACGTCCACATCTGCCCTCTTCAAGTCGGTTCGCACAATTCTCGTAGCCTTCCGCTTACGCTTCTAATTACTCGAATACTAGGATTTTCAGGAGCGCTGTTATATAGTCGCTGCTCTGCGCCTATCGATAGGCACGTTGAACGGCTGCTTGTGATTGGTCCTTGGCGCTCAGTGGCCACGCCTCCCGCTTGCTGATTGGTTATTTCCGGTTGAGTTGTTATAGGGTGGGGCCGTACGGTAGTGGTTTAATAGAATTTTCCAACAATTTGATAAGTTCTGAATTTCATTGCGTGCGTTTAGACTATGAGGCCTCTTGGCTATTTCAATTGCGTTTCTCACCAGTCTCGATTTCGGGTGTTCTATATTTGCCAGTACTCTGGTGTTCTCAAAGTCTATTCGGTGTGATGTCGTGGTGGCGTGTCCCGCAATGGATGTTGTTTTTTCCTGCGTTCTGGTTTTTATCACGTCTAGCTTGAATTCTTCTGCTAGTTTGCCCCACATAGGTTTTATGACAGTCTGCACATGGAATCTCGTATACTCCCTGTTGTTCTAAAGGGATCCTCGTTTTGGAGTTCTCAACACCGTGCTTATTTTTCTGTCTGTATTGAAAGTAATATCAATATTGTGTCTCCGTAGAATTCTCGCAATACTGTCCGTTGTACCCTTGACATACGGTAAATAAGCCTTGGTTATTGGTGTCTCATACTCCTCGTCTGTTTGTCTCGGTTTTAACTTTAGGGCTCTTTGTATATTTCGGTCTGTAAATCCGTTTTGGCTCAGAGCTGTTTTTAAACTGCCCATTTCCGGTTTGATGGTATCCTAGTCAGCTAGTTTGTGATCTGTGATAAAGAGTATTTAAAAATTGTGACTTCATAAGTAATAACACTGTAGTTTTAGAATAGATTTGAAAAAGGCCAAAAACATGGCCGAAAGGTCATCATTAAAACATATGATATAAACGCAATCTTATCATTTGTAGCGACCTAAAATCAACAAAATATACACTCAGCTAATTTATATAATATAAATAAGTTCGAAGAAAACAGCATACAATTCTTTATATATATATATATATATATATATATATATATATATATATATATATATAATTTTCTACTAATTTGTCTTCTAACGCCTCTTTCAAGTTTTTAGCAATTTGTCTTCAAGGGTTTCCATTTTTTACTTATATCTCCATTACCGAAAACTTCAAACAAAGAACTATGAATTGTTACCTTCATTTATTAGGGTAGCCGTTGTATTAATTCAGTTTTCTTCCCACTAATTTCTAAATCCTTTTCCTCCCGTTCTTTTTTTAAATCCACCACTTTCAATTGGCCTAAACTCACCGCTTTTAACATTATTAGTCTATCTATTATTTTCACTTCTAAGGTTCCACAAATACATCGAACACCTCAAATCACTGTAATGTTTTTTTTTTCTAGGCTCTGGGTTCTAGGAGTTACTTAAACGCTCAGTCGCACTATATTTCCACTATTTTTATATTTACACCAATATATACAATTTATCTCGAACACCCGCTATTTACTATGTATTTATATATTTCTTCTCAGAAGGCTCTAGATGGATTCTCGAACACTCGAGGAATATCAATAGCGCTAACCGCCAGTCTCGAGGCGCCAGACAAACAACCTTTTCGATTCCACGAAATATCGGATGAATTCCCGTCCCCCATATTGCAATATAAAATAAATTCCGGTCCTAGTAGTCCAGTGTGTTGAAATCGTAAGACTGAAATCAAGACTGAACTACTTTATGTAGTCTATAAATACATTTAATATTTTATCGGGAAATTAAATTCAGTTATATGTACTATATACCTAAATGAAGGTTCTCGGCTAGAAACAATATATTGTCCTGCGTTCAATAGATTGAAACATCTCGAAGAGTAAGTATTATAAATACATTGTCAAAAAACATTCATTTTCATAAAAATATACGTGATTGGGTTCCTCCGTAAACCTTCTTTTGTCGCTACTGAAGGAATATTAACCTTCACCACTTAGTACTCGACCAGTATGTACTAGTAAAATGAAATTGCAACTAAGTGATGCATTTCCATGTTAAATTTAATAAACTAATGCACCTTTTTAACTCCATAAACTTTTTTCAAACCTCTTTTACTAGAAACATTTCACAATTTCCTTTCTACTGTATTTTTTCAAAGATTCATATAGCGTAATACGACCTTAATATTATAAATATTAATCTTAATGACTGCCTACGATAATCGGGTAGCAAGCGAAACAAAAGAGTTTAATTAAATAAAACAGGCAGTATAACGCCCACTTTTTTATATCATAATGTTCTGCAGCTAATTGTCACTTCGTTAAAAACGTTATTCGATTAGTCGTCGCGAAGACGTAGAGATAGGTAAATCATTATGCATACATGAATATAATTACGAATATCTTAAGTGTGCGAATTCTCTTTAACAAATTTAACAAGATTGTTTGAGATAAATTTAGTATACATGTTGCTACGTATTCCCGTGGGTTCAATTAGAAATTTGTCCTCCAATTAATACTACTTTATTTAACGATGAAAACAACAAATTTTGACCTTCAATTCAAATTCTTGAAACATACAACACAATTTACACTCTGACATTAATTGACAACTAAACTTAGAGCATAACTGCAGTGGTTGTAGTACTGCCTTCAGTTACTCTCACAAAACACCAATTTATAATCAATTTGACATTCAAGATTTTTCTATGGCGCTAATGTAGAATTCTATGAGGAAGATTCACGGAACGTCTACCGCATGGTGGCGCCACTGCATATCAGGGTACAATGGCTGCCACATATACAAAATTCTCATGCATGGCGGCCATTGTACCCTTGTATGCAGTGGCGCCACCATGCGGTTGACGCTCCGTGAATCTTCCTCATAGATCTTTCATGAACTGACAGTTACATTTGGTTTATACACACAAGGTCCTCCCTCGGCCGATATTATACCTTTCCCTGACAATATTGTTTATTATTTGTGTTGAAAATATCATTTTCGTTCCCATTACTTATACTGATGATATTTCTTCGTATAATTCGTACCTATTCCTTCAAAATACAGATCTACTATCGTCTTTAGTAATATTCTTTACCTGTGTAGGTATAATAATTCTGGTATATTCTGGTTTCTTGCGCCCATGTATTAAGAACGTTCATTCGAAATACTGATACCAAACCAACCAAAGGAGTAAACATTGAATTTTAGTAGATCTATATATGAGTTCATGAAGAAAGGGATGCATTCCTTTTTAAGCTTATTGAACCCAGAGAAGAATGAAAAATAAAATATATATTAACATTTGTTGATACATTAAATATATTAAAATAAAATATTTATGAGTGCTGTTCCAACATGAAAACCGATGGAAATCCCATTACCAACATGCGCGGTGACGGGTTACTATTAACAATTTTGTGTCCGGTTTTTTATGTGTTGTTTCTCTTGTTGGAACAAAGCAATTGTTTATGGTTATACTGCCAATGTCAAACACATAATACTAGACAGGGGTGTCAGATTGCTTGGAGAGAAAATCGTAAGATAGATTGAATAGAACCTGGAGGGCAAAGTATACTAAACATAAAATTAATACATTTTTACACTTCTCCCGTAATAATCATCACTTATTGGGCATTCGCAAGTTTGTAACTCTCATTGCGTTGTAAATGTCGTTTGTCAACTAAACTCAAAAGTACGTAACTAACCAATTTAATATTTTATTAACTTTAAGAGCATATTTAATTTAGATTTTTTGTACCTGTATTCACAGTTGACTTTCATACAATTTAAGGGCTGTTCCAACACTACGTAAAACCGATAAGAAACGGGTAATCTGTACTCTCCTTAACTAATATGGGTAAATTCTATTTCATTAACATTTTTTGAAGTAAATTAAGTATGATAGAACTGCTAAATGTTTCCATAAAGTAGTAATATAAATTCTTGAACATTTTTCGAATTATTCTTTTGAATTCTAAATATGGAAGTCACAACTATTACACGAACAACTGCAGTTCTAAATTAAGTCTAATGTACGAAATAAACCTCCTACTTATAAAAAGCAAAGAAATTATTTTAATTTACCTGTCACGATTGATTATAAATATTATAAGTAGGCTTCCACAATCAACTTGTCAACTTTACTAAAAACTTTATTTTTATTAGAATTTGTAATTTTTTAAAAGATCTTAATGTATTAAACGCTGCCTGTCATTTTGAATTTAACATTTACTAGTTTATCTTCTAATAACATATATTATTTGGTTTACCGACTTTTTTAATTTTGGTGGATTTCAAAATAATTGCTAGGAAATTTTCTAATAGCGTTGTTAAATAATTTTTAAGTTCTAGCCTTATCTCTAAATTTCATACAGTTAATAATAAACATTTATAGTCTACAGCATTCTCCAAAAAATATCACAATTAATTTATTGATTCTATCCTATAGTTTATATTGCTCGGTGAGTTCTCATAATAGTTTGAACACTTGTCACACCCATCCATCAATTAAATTATTTATAGAAGTTATAGTAATCTGTTACATGTTTTAAAATAACGATGACAAATATGTTTTGTATAAATTTAATGATGTACAGCTGTTTATGCCTGTTATATAGTAATAAAGCTGTTTGTATTACAATAAAAGTCAATTCGATATAAATCATAGTGTTTGTACTAAAGTTAAGAGTCAGTATAAAGAATATTTTTGTTCAAATCTAACATGCTTTTATAACCAGTAAGCATTTATAATAGTTAATTACAAAATGAAATAATTTATTCTTTTGTTTTGTTTAATAATTCAAAATCTGGAGGAAAAACAATGAGACTCAATAATTAAAAAGTTCATTTCATTAGATCGATAAATACACAGACTTGCTGTCTACATGTATATAAGCTGGTATTAAGTAAATGTATACATTACTGGCATTGTATTATTATGTAACGTATTTGCACAAAATTATATTCTGAATGATAATTGTGGCACCTCTGGTTTTTAGTTTTTTGGGAATAACACCACATAAACTTAAAAGTCTGTATATTTCAGAAGGCCAAACGTTTCGAGGTATAAATCAGACCCCGTTTTCAATGGTATTAACACAAAATGAATAAAAAATTAAAAGGATTCGCAATGGCAAATATCGTAATCACAATTTGACATTAATATTTGACAATAAAACTGATGTAACTACGGGAATTAACTGCAAATTTGATATATACAGGGTAGCACAAAAAATTTTAAAGATCATGTTAAATAACAAAGCTTCTTTCAAATTGGAAGAATTTGAAAGAGTTATCTTTAGAATTTCATGTGGCGTTCCTAAGTACGACTTTGGCCAAAAATGAGACCAAAGAAATTCTGATGTTCCAGAGATCTCATTAAAGTCATATGCGAAAACCTAGGAAAAACCTTACGAACTATCCTGATATAGGGTTGTTCAAAAGGATATTACCATTATTAATGTCATCCTTGATTATTGGCAACCAGGAACGGCTGAATTTTTTCATTTAATAAAGCAGACTCTTTCAGCTTTCGTTTTGTGTTGTGTTCTTCTTTATGGAATATGGTTGAATTTTGAAATTGTATGATATGACCAAGGTTCCAGGCACATTCATAAATTTTTGACGTTTGGAATTGTCGTTTTTTTATATATTTTTGTGTTCATTTATTCGAACATTTATGGGCCTAGAGGTTTCTCCAATATAAAATTTGTTACATTTGCAAGGAATCTTATAAATGCAGTTTTTTGAGTTTTGTGTTAGGTTATTTGGTTTATCTCTAATATATTACAATAGTTTATGCTTACGAGAATTCTGAAGAAAATGTTTAATAGTTAATAATTTACAGCAGTGAAGATTCAAAATCCTAGCTTCTGCCTCTACATTCTGCAAATAATCTTTAATAATATCGTTACATTCTAGCGCAAGTCACAATTAGTTTTTTGCTTTCGTATTTAATTTACTACATTAAAACTTAAAAAAAAATTCATCTCTGTTCAATGACATGTTTCCCGGAATTCTTGTGCGTATGATTTATATGTCTTAGAAAAGACAGTTTTTCGACGTTTCATCGGGATTAACGATGTTATCAATCAGTAATCGTAGTACAAATATATCTACTGCTGCTTTACATATTTGATTTTATGCTATCGGTCAGGGGCGTGGTCTTGTTCGCTTTGACCAATCAGGGCTCTGGCCCGTTGACGGGTTATAGGTCCGTTCGTCATTGCGCTATTTTCTGGTCTGAGAAGTATATTCTGGTTATTTGTTGTTGTTTTTTGGCGGGGATTTGATTTTAATATGGCGGTCTGTTAGTGCGGCTAGACTGCCTAACGTGGTTTGCTTTACAATTTTCACTACTGAAATAGAAAAACGTAACACAAAGCTCAATAAACAGGAAGATGTGCAGCGCCTCCCACCCACATGGAGAGCCGCACTAACAGACAGCTATATTAAAATCAAATCGTCGGCAAAAAGAATAAATAACTCGAATATACTTCTGAAACCAGAAAGTAGCGCAATGCCGAGCTGACCCATAACCCCTCGACGGGCCAGAGCTGTGATTGGCCAAAGCGAACAAGACCACGCCCCCGGCGGATGGTATAAAAGCAAGGACGCACAGCAGTAGCAGATCAATTTTTACTGAGAAACAAGCAGAGGTGACCTTGATCTTTAAATAACCCATAGGGCATAGTACTTATTTTTATCGTTGTAAGAAACAGGAACCAGCTAATATAATAAGAGTATCTTTGTTTGTAGAAAATTAATAATTTGTGTTGAAAAAAAAACAAATATAACATCCGATTAATATACAATACCTGAACCCAATTTGCTTTTCATTCTAATAAACATTCAAATTCTCGGTTGGCGACATCTTAAACGTCAGAACAGCACAAAAATGGCAAGTTTATAGATGGTAGCGACAAGAAAAGGATCACAAACTAGAACTCCACAAAAAATTCAACACCGCTCTGATGTAGAAGGAGGGTATGATGTAAATTGCTAATTATAAAATTATATTCTTATGGTACCGGTTTTGTTTTTTTTTTCAGCCAATGGATGTAAAATATATATTTTTGTCCAAAATATCTAAGAAATATTCTAATAACTTTTGGCGCTCTGTTTAAAATCCACCCTCTTGCTACATCAGCGCTACTTGTTTTTATTGTGTGTTGGATTCAACTATATTACATCAAGTATTTTGAAGAATAATCTGGAGATGCTGTGATATTTAAAAGATATCTACCTAAATAATGTTCACATAATTTAATTAAAGTGACCTTATATAATTGCCAAAATATTAAATAGATGAAGTATGTTTGAAATATTATAATTCAACACATTTTATATTTTAATTAAAAATTAACTTACACTTGACATGTTCCTTTTCATATTTAAATATTTAAATTAAGAATTAAATTACACATTAGGATTAATACTTGAGTCGTAACAAAATAGTCACAATTATTTTAATTCTCCTAAAATGTATATCTATTGCTAAGAATGACACAAAGAAAGAAAAACAGAGACACGGAGATAACGAGAAACGGCAAGTATATTTCGCAAGAAGCTTTCGCTTCCATCGTTTAGTCTCAAATGACTGCCGCTCTTTTTATTTTTAAAACAAATTCTACTGTTCTATTCGATCTTGATTAGAATAGTCTAATCCCGTGTTTGGTCAGAAAACCACAAACAAACACCCGTAAAATATTACGAAATAAATATTGTGTTATTGTTTGGGCGTATAATCTCAAACCATTTAATGGTTTCATACGCTTTTAGTGTAAAATTGAATATCACATACCTTCACGCAGTGTAACCTACGAGAAAAATGTTCCATAACAGTAGAAAATGTATTACAGTGCATAAACCTTTTTGCAAAGAACCTTTTCTACCGTAGTTCTTAACAATAACGTGTCATAATAGTACTTTTTCTATTATGTAAATTCTTTTTAAATAAGCAATATGTGAAAAATCTATTGAATAATTTATTTTCAATCTCAAGTGAGAGAGATTATTAATCACGTCAGTTATCTAATGTCCTTTGGTATGAATAGTTAGAAAGGCAGCCGCTGTAATAAATTTTCGATAATAACAATAAATTATTATATTGGTGCATAGCTTTCGATGCAATAATCTAGCATAATTGGTTTAAACAAATGCTCTCTCGTGCAATCACCATTGAAGTAGGTCATTTGAGAAAGATCAGGCATATTACTATCTAGGTGTGAGAACTGGTAATTGCTTGAATTGTCTATATCAGTTAACAATTACACGTTTTTTACTAATTGATAAAGGCATGTCATTTAGTTTACAACAATTTTATGGTCTTTCTATCAATTCGATTAACACGGATTCTTTTGAAATGGATAAAAGGAGAAATAACAATTTTCTAAGGGAATACCGTATGTACTAAAGTCGTAACACTTATTCATGTTACGACGTTAGTACTGACGGCACAAAGTAAACTTGGAAATATTGAAGCTCCTGTCCATGAACTCTTAGTTCTGGATCATTTTGATTACACCATATCATTCAATTTTAACTGTCAAAAATCATTGACATAATTGTATGCAAATATAGCGGTATGCATTTCATCTCTAAATCTTCCAGCATCTATTAACCTTTCATTACTACCTTTACGTGTCTCGCTTCGCTAATAAATTGATGCTCTTTGATTAGGTCAGAAGTGAAATATCAACGACCTACAGATAATTAGAACAAAAGTGTGTTGCGTGATGGTTACAAATTAACAAATTGCAATTATATTTTTAAGGTTTTTTGAACGCAATAGAAATTATGATTTAAATTCTAATTGCTACATCTAAAAGATATTGTATTTTTTTTATAGGATCACGTTTATGTCTGTCCGTATGTCACAGTCTATTTTCTCCATATCTACTCTAACAATGAAGGTGATTCTGCATTAAATAATTAACCGAATTTCTATTTTGGAGGTCAATTTTAGGAGAAAACTAAGGAACATTGACTATTTTCCCTTACTGTTCTGAAACAATCGAGCCTAAAATTTTGACAAAAATATGTCATATAGGGACATACTTGAAAGTTAACAGGAGAACTTACGCTTATAATTTAGTGTTAATTGTGTGTGTAAATTAGAAAAATTATTGAAAATCATAAAGTAGAACAAGTAAATACTTTTCAAATGAAATGACTAGGACAAATACATTTTTTAAATATTTTTGAAATTGAAATCTATGGTTTAAACATTATTAAAGAAAAAATCGACCGCCTCTTCTCATCCCTTATATACTAATATTAAAACTTTTGCAAAAATAAGGAAGTTTACAGTTTACAGGAAATTTTTAGCGAAAATTCTGAGGTTACTTTTGGGAGACAAATTGGAAAATAGAATAAGTGTTTCGACTGACACTTGAAATGAAAGGGCTCAATTTATTATAATTTCACAATACATTGTTTAAAAAAATCTGCTATTGAAAATATATGAAACGTAACCAATCTCCCCTTATCTCCAAAAATGCTAAACCTAAAATTTTGAAAGAAGTCAGAGGACATAGGCACTCAGTCAAAACTTTTACGAAAACCATAGGTTTAAAATTAGGGGGCAAACTAGAAAATAAAAAATACCTCTATTATAAAAAATCGCAAATGTGAGTCCAATTCACACTTTCCCAAATTATTTTTTATTACCAATTAGGTTTTCAGGCAGATCAAGTGTCGCATGGTCGAAACGGATTCAAATCATCAGATAAATTCACAATTAATAGCTTTACTTTTCCGTATTTTTTTGTGCCAAAATCCTATTAGAAGTGACAGTTAAATTGGTAATAAACATATATTGATTCATCAGGAAACGTTTGTTACGTTTTTTACCATGATTCTTTTATAAAAAAACTTCCTAAATAGGTCCAAAACAACTTGCATTTTGTAAGAGTATTTTTTGCATGGTTGAGATGACGAGTTCCCTGCATTAAACGTAAACCTTTGTAAAATCAGTCTTGTGTCTGTCTGTCTGCCACAGTCTGTCTTCTCCGGAACTACTGGACGAAAAAGGTTGAAAATTGGTACAGGTGTCCAGCTTGGTGCAAGGCCGTAGCCACAATTGTTTTCGGGCGAGGATGAATGATTGATTTATTTGATGGATGATGGATTGATTAGGACCAGAAAATTTATATTGTTGTTAATGTATTTCCAGGATATATAAAAATGAATTAATATTAATATTTTTATAAAATAGGTGGTTAATTGATTAAAATTTAATCTTTAAACCCAAAATTTCGGGTGTAGGTTGACCCCCTCCCATCCCCCAGCTGGCCGTGGGGGTTCAAACCCGGAATTTTGGGTTTCAAGAATCAATTTTAACCAATCAATCATCATTTTCATAAGAATAAAGTTCATATTTATACAATTTTATATATCCTGGAAATACATGAACAGAAGTATAAATTCTGCAAACCTAATCAGCCTATCAATCAAAAAAAATTATACAACCCACCCCGAATTTTTTTTGTGGCTACGGCCTTGGCTATTCCTATTCTAAAAGAAAAACTAAACAACTTTAAAAACATAGACTTTGTTCCCAATATATTGCAATGATTTGTAAAATTGTAAAAATTATTAAAATTTGCTGAGCTAATGTATATAAAAAGAGAACCTATACATTTCCACAATTTCTTATTTTTGTTGTTGTACTTACAATCTTTATTTAATCTACTATTAATATATTTGTCAAATAACAGGTTAACAAATACTCAAATAAAAATGCACCACCCGCAAAAATTATATTCTCTTACATATTTAAGGTCAGTGTCATTGAAATTTCATTGTCACATTTTGATGGCAATCTCTTTACGGTTTTTCATCCCTCGACACCCTTTTAGAAATTTATGGCTGCTAAAGGCGATCGGATGGTTTCTTTTATCTTTATACACTCTCCTTCCTAGAAATCTCACTACCGACTTTCTTTTGCTTTGAAAAAGACCAAAACGCGAGAAGCACTTTTTTCTTTAGTGTTTTCACTTCGTATCTTTGGGCCATCTCATCGTTACATTTATCCGAAACGGAAGGTTTAAAATTAAAAATATTCTAAAAGCAACCAACCATTAGTGAGTATATATTTGAGTGCCATATGTTGAACGAACTATCTGTATAATGTGTGAGGATATGTTATATGTGAGAATTTTCAACCGAATAAGAGACGTTTATTTACATAAAATTCAACACGGTCGATGTCAATATTATCAGCGGGTTTTGCACACATTGCAAAAATATGGGTCGGGATGTGGTGGCATTATTCAATTCCATGTGTAGTAAGTGTAGTTCGTTGGACTTGAGTGTTTGATCTTCAAGGAAAAAAGTGCATTGGTGAAGGAAGGCGAAATGAGTGTGTTAAAAAATTGGCGCCAAAAGGATAAAAGTGCAAGAATATAGAAAATGTGTAAGTCTAGCGGTTCGATCCCACAGTTATGTCTGATTTATCATTAAAGTGTAGTTGCCACGGTAGATAATTGTATTCCACTCAGTGCTGTACATTCTATCTACTTAATTCTTGGAGAGGTGTTGCATATTACTACTTCTTCAATAACGTTTAATTTGTTGTGTGTTAACTTCACAATGTTTGTGTTGTTGTATCACTTACGTATATTTATTTCAATTTATATAACCATATTTTTCGGGTGTTCACCTATGTAATTGCTCGTTGACAATTGTCGTGCAACTACATAGATGTGTAAGTAGGGGTATACGAGAATAATGAAAGAGACCTGTAGAGTACAGATGCGACTCAACGGAAGCCTCATTGTACCAAACATTACAGGTATTAGCTTTGCGAATGAACACTCGGAAATTATATTAAACATTAAATATAGGAACACGTTTATGACTCATTTGAATAATCAACTTTTTTTATAAAAAATTTTTACTGGTTGACGAATTCTGATTCAACTTTTTTAAATTGTGAAGCATGTAAATCTTTATTATAAAGTCAATTAAATTTAAAAAAAAGTAAACACATTTGAAAAGTAAGAATATTTTATTCACAATTTGAATAAACTTCTGTGTTCTCCGATATTTAAAAGGGTTCAGTGTCAAATTTGAAAATTAAGGGAATACTAAAGCGATACATCTTGTTAAAATGAAGCAACCCTTGAAATTGTACTAAAAACTTTTCAAACAAATATTTTAGCATAAATTTGCTATATGTAAGTTTGAATTTCCAAAAAAATAAATCTAATATTATAGATTTTTAAACAATAATTGAAACCTAAGTCTGCTGTATTGTTGCGACGTAGCCTAAGGTTTAACATACAATTCCGACGTCCTAGGTTTAAAACTCAACCACGTCAATTTTTCTATTAATCTCTTTGTTTTCTTTAAATAATTCAGTAAATATTAAAATTCATAAATTACTTATTCAGTTTAACAATTTATATAAAATATTTCCCACTATTTTTTCACCATCACTAGAAAAAGCGATACAACTTTATACACCAATCGGTAGAGCACAATACACGGCATTTTGGGACATAAAATTTAAAAAGTAAATTAACTACCTAAATACTTATTAAAAATCACTAAAAACATCGATTTCGTATGTTTTTTGCTTATCTATATATAAATAGGCTAAGACAAAACGATTAGGTACCATTTTCTCCTCTGTTTCTCAACCGATTTTCTTCATTTTTGTTTTGTTTAGTAGCTACTGACGACCTTCAGTGCAGAATGCTAATCTTAATTTATAATATTGGTTCATTCATTAAATAAAATATAATAAAAATTCATTATTTACGTCAATAATGTCAATACCAAACAAATGAATGTGCCGCGTGCCGCTGCCGCCAAACTCAAACCATTGAGTAATTATATATAGACTATTATATACTTAGAGCATGTACTTCTGGAGGTGGCAAGCGTTGTTATTGTTTAGTGGGTAAAGTAATCGTTGAATATCATAATTATACAGGGCGATTCCAGATATGTTAGAAATAATTTTTTTAATGGGTGGCACATAAGCAGTTGCATATTTAGGGTGTTTAAAATATAGAGTAGAGTGCAATTATAACTAATAAAATATTTATATAGGGAAGCCCATTAGCGGTTGAATTTACAGGGTTCTTGGAATAGAAGGTGCAGTAAAATTACAGTTATACAGGGTGGTGCAAAAAATGTTATACATAGATGCATATACAGGGTGGCGGAAATGGAAATGCAACATTTCGTAACCCATAAGCAGTTGTATATATAGTTAAGATTAAATATAGGGTAAGAGGAGTTATAGATATACAGGATGGTGATAAAAAATGTTAGAGTAGGAAATGATTTATAGAGTAGACCACGAAGAGTTCCATATATATAAAGACTGAAATATAGGTCGGAGTAGAATTATAGTTACAGAAGATAACTAAAAATTTCATAAACAAAAAGAGTAAATATGGTGGGTCATAGGCAGTGGCATATACAGAATGGTTTACCCGGTGGTTAAAAAATGTTAAAAAATATTATGCGTGGTCCATAAGCAGTTGCATATACAGGGTGGTGGAAATATATAATGAGATGGAATTATTATAATGAGGATTTTAATAAATGTTAGAAAATTGAGTGCAATTATAGCTATACAGGGGTGTTAGAAAAAATAAATATGTAGGGTAGCCCATTAGCAGTTGAATTGTTGTCATATTAAATTAAGAATTACGAATTTGAACACAAATAAAGTTCTATGAATTATATCTGAAAAAAACTTGAATTTCGTTACTTATTTGTAGAAGCGAGATGTAAGACCGACATCTAGGATTTTCGAGGAAACTATCACACAGGGGTTCCGAATCTGGATCACGATAAAATTTTCATGTTACTTAACCTGCCAGAGATATTGACACAATTGGTCGAATTTCGACCACTGGGCGACAGCTAGTCTATATATAAATACGCAAAGACAATACTTTTAGGTACCATTTTCTCCTCTGTCACTCAACCGATTTGCTTTATTTTTGTTTTGTTTAGTAGCTACAGACGACCTTCAGTGCAGAATGCTAAAATTAATTTATTATATTGGTTCAATAATTAAATAATAAAGTATTAAAAAAATCATTATTTACATGCGTACTGTCAATACGCCAAACAGTGCCGCCAGATTGTTTCTAGAGAAAATCATAAGGTAGGTTGACTCCAATGTGAAAGACAAACTAAATTAAATGTAAAACTAAAAGTTTTGGCCCTTCGATAAAGTTAGCCTACATAGTCATGCTATTTAAATAGAACCAACGAAAAATTATAATACATAATAATCGCCGTTTATTGGGCACTCGCAAGTTTGCAGTTTGCAACTTTCTTTGCATTGTAAATATGGTTTGTCAACTAAAATCAGAATTATGTTGCACCTCATCAATTTATTTCTGATATCTTCTTTATTTTAACCTTATACTTTTAATTTAGAGTTCATTTTTTTTGTCGGGTAACTTTCATATAAGTCTAAGATTACAGAAAATTGTGAAACTATGCACAAATTCACGACAAATAGGTAGATCTGACAACACTGAATGCTTAGCGATCTGCCGGAAATTTGATTTAAATTTTGACATTTCATTAGTTTTGTAGCGATTAGGTTGAAAGTTTTCAATTCAGTAAGACAAGATTTCAAAGTATTTTCAAGGTTTCAATTTCTATTCATAGAAAAAAATTCTCAAAAAATATGTGTATTTAACTACTATTAATTAACAGTATGTGATTTCTATATCTTTATATTTTCTACTACATTAAACAGAAATCGTCATGGGTTCGGTACTACGTTGGTAAGTAAATTTTTTATATTGAAAATCATACTGAAAATTAATGTTTTCTGACAATGTGGATATCTTATAGTTAATTAATTTTACATTACATGGTCCCATTGCTGCAAAGTTCTGACTGTTAAAAAGATTTTAAAGATTTGTTTGAATATAGGTTAAGTTATTATTTATTCTAGAATAAATATATATTTTACATACATATTACCTTTGAAATCGTACACTGCTGTCATTAAAATTCACACCATAAATGTTCAGAAAATTTAAAATCTAAAGCGCTCTACACAACAGAAACCACTGCGTAATTATATATACCAGGTTGGTTTTCAAATGATAAACACGGCAGTGGCTGGGTAACGCTCTTTCAGACCAAATGGTGACCATCTTTTACTATCTTTGGAGTTGCCTATAGTTCAATAGGAAAATATTTAGTGTTGTAAATTATAGATCAGTATTGATTTTTCGGATAAGAAGTACCAACTTTCGAACAAAACAATATTTGTAATTTTTTGTTGTAATTATAATTCTGTCATTAATATAATATAATTTTCACAATATTCCGATGGTGTTGTGCAACAAATCATCAATCAGCGGATAATGGAAATGTCATTAAATATTAGAGTTTTCATTGAGTTGTTTGTCATCTCTATTTTTAAAATCGGAAACGGAAACTTTTACGTTAGAAAAAAAATTCGCCGATAATTGGATTGAACATGCATAGACATATTTATGTAAAAATAATCCTACAATTATATACATAAATAATATTTCGTGAATTATTTCTATAAATGTAATCCAAATGAAATAATAGGGATAGCAAAGCTCTGGCCTACTTTTCTAATTTCGCCCCAACTCTATATCTTATACAGACATAATGTTCAACTCATAATTTTAATGAATTAAGGACGAATTTCGACCACTGGGCGACCGCTAGTATTATGTAAAGTGACCAAGGTATCGTAACGCCATCAATGGAAAAGTTGTAAAAAAGATCATAACCTTGTAATTAAAACTGGTACATAAATCTTCGTCAAAATGATAGTTTATGATAAATTTTTATGGGGTCAAGATGGATACTTTTGGATTAGTAGTTTTTGAATAATTGTAATTTAGATCAGTTTTTGCAAAAGGTCCCTTCTTAACGAAGTTAAGCCCATCGGCATATACTAGATATCTGAAAGTTCATATAATGTACTTCAATTTGTCTATCTTGGATTTTCGTTATCACACTGGGAAATTGGTAATAAATATTGCATTAAAAGTACAAATAGATACCCAACGAAGAATTAAAAATATCTGTCAAGACACAGGAACGGATCTAGGTTTTTCTTGAGGAGGGGAACAAGATGAAAAGTATGAATTATATTTTATCCGGTAGTTTATTAGGTTTTATTTACCTATCTATTATGTCTGCTTACATTACTCTGTTTTCCAATTGTTTGTTTGATTAATGGTTACGGGTAAACTGATTATTGTTATTAATTAATTTAATGTTTTCCACTGGCTGGATCCGCCACTGTCAACACATCTGAGTAAATGTAAGGGCTATACCAAGTTAAGTGGATTTTATGTGCTTGCAAAATATATTTCATATATCCTGATCGAATAATCATGGTTATATGGTACGTTCTGCAAAATAGTTCTATAAATTATTCAAATTACAATTCTGTGACATCTACTTAACGAACAATATTGATTTTGAGCCTAATCAATTTCAATCTTATAATCTATCGTGAAAAAAATGTTCCAGCTTATGTTATAAATTTAAAAAATCACTTTACCAGTTTTTCCGATTTTTCTCTGAAAAATGCTCAGATCAATATTTATAAACATTGATCATGAAGATTTTCTAATTCTCTACAACTTTTCCATTGACGGCGTTATAATCGTTTCATCACTTTGGGCCATACAATCAATGACGAATATTATGCACACTAGTCATGAAATTTGGATAAAACGCCGCATATGGCAAAAGAAAGATTTGCTTCAACATCAGTTTACGCGATACCCAAAATCAATGAATTGATTCTGCGGGAGACATATTTTGAGGAATTAGACGATGCTTACTATGAAAAGGGTATCGAAGCTATTGAACATATTCTTTGTTAAGTTGAATGAATACTTTTGGGGCTGCCCTCGTATTTTCAGAGCTGCCACGAACTTACAAATCAACAACTTTGTCTTATTCCTTTAAGTCACATGTGCAGTAGCTTACATAAATAAATAAAATTGTCCTGAAACACAAAAGGGATTTTGATGTATTTTCTTTTATTTTCTATACATATTTACAATTTAATAACTATACAAATATAACAAAAATATAACTGTGTAAAAGATTGTCTTGCCCAAAATAATGGTGAACGCTTGTTATACACATTTCTGTCTTATTTACACGTTGATTTCGTAAGTCCAACCAAAATTAATAATACCCTTGTTCGCGGTTCCTTCAGCACCTGGCGGTTGGTTTCGAATTGGATGGCGTGTTCCCTCCATTTAACTTAACTACGTATATTTTAGTGACAGATATTTTATTCACAGCCACCGCGTCGACGAATGCAGACATATTCAAATTGCCTGTTTGTTCTTGTCGAACCCTTTTTTCTTTATACTACATACACGTAATAATGTATAAGGAGACTTAGGTATAAAGCCTACTATTAGTTCGGTTGAAGCCTTTTTTCACCAGCCGGCAATATTTGTTTAATAAATAGGGAATATAAATAAACGGTGAATTATTTATTCTACGGACGCTACATTGGTAAACATTATTAGTTTATTCACTTTTAACTACCTTTTGAGAAGCATTTTAATCTATGTCTAGTAGATGTTGTAATTATTTTATGAAAGATAAAACCATATTTTTTGTTTTAATTCATCACTGCGGAAGATTACGTAATGCCAGTTGTATGTATATTGACTGCTTACATCTGCTCGGTTCTTCGCATTTAAAACATTAACATCAAAACGTGTATATACCTGCTGTAAAGAATGGTTGCCTTTCAACAATATTATTAATTTAAGTTTTAATATTGCGGAAGCTTTTTTAACATTTCTTCCGGTAACATTGATTTACCAACCACCGTTGGCGCAAAAGAGCAGAGACCCACAATTGAACCCTTTGCAATGCATAGTGCGCGGTGGTCTGTCATGCCATTCCGTGGCATATACCCCGAACACCCTTCTGAAAACGTCGGTTGCGTTTGTTTCCCCCTGTCCTTACGTACGTAATACAGCACACGATAAGGTGTTTCGTCTTTCCCTTTCTTCTTCAACGAAAGGGGGTGAATCTAATAGTTTGTTACCACCGGCAAATATTACGTTGTGTACGTATAAGTCTGTGTGCGTGTGTTTTTCTTATTTCTAGAGATACAAATCGGGAAAGTGTAATGTTATCGATTCTGTGAATAATTTCGAGTTTGTGGTGACGCTTTGGGTGCATATATTATTTTTTTACGTTACACAAGCCAATTACACAGCTTGGTCGGCATTAATTTTGAATATTTCGCTCGCTTTTTAAATCAGCGTGTGTTTGGATGTGTTTTTTGTGCCTGTCGATAAAGGAGACTCGCAGGGATACAATGGACGATGCCAAAACGTTAACGATTATTTTGCAAAAGGTTATAACAATCAACATTCGTTACACAGTATATAGTTTAAATCAAATTCAAATATTAATATTTCTTAGTTATCACACGTATAAGAAAACTTCAAATATACACAGACAATCATTCTACAGTATTGTTTACATCTAAAATGACAAGAGAAAGCCGTCAATGAAATTAATTTTCAGGTTCGATGTAACGGAAAATTTCCCAATTGAAAAGCTACACTACTTGTCACTGCACCGACACCTGTTTTTGCAATATAAATAAATACCTTATTATGCTTTACAACATACATTTTATTGAAATATAGATACCTAGAATATGTTTTTTAGAGCTATTGATATAAAGCTAAGATTATTTTACTCCTTACAGACTCCCCAACCTAACCTTTTAGTATAATTAACTTGGCCTTTAATTTTTCACACCTAGTTTCATTATTATTAAGAATTGATTAATTGTCAATAGCGTATAATGAGATCTAATGTGGAATATATGTTCCTACCTGTTTAATTTTTTTGCTGTACTCAAATCAAAACATCTAATTGTAGTGTATAAAATGGAACTGTGTATAGTGCCTCTATAGACTTTTTGTCTAATGAGAACAATTTATTTAAAATATCTTGTAACCAACTTTCTCATCACATGAAGTACACTATGTTTCATATAAGTTTAAATCTAAACAATAAGGAGCAAAATCTTATCATAATCATCTTGCGAGAATTTGATGTTTTGATTATAAATCTTTTACGTATCTTATTACAAAATGTATCTTACAACAATGTTTTTCTTTCAGATGGCATCACTTCCATTATCCCGAGGCTCAACATATTCCAGTTCTGATTCAGATGACTCCGACGCCGATAGCGCCATGTTGGCTTCTTGCAGCCTTCAGGAGATACGAGAAGAAGATCTCGCCGCAATTTTACCGGATCAACAAGAGATAGATGCCTTCAATGATTTCGAGTGCAATCGGGCTGATAAAGATTCGCCTGCAGCTGGAGACCTTTCAGGATCTGACATGGAATTGCCCCAACAGGCTGTGAACGCGCTAATACAAAGGACCACAGAAAGTTCTAGTGAAAATGAAAGTCATCCCCCACCAAATCCCAGCAGTTTGTATGCCAATAGTTTATTGCAAGAGTTTGTGGCCCAAACGCAAAAATTAAATGCTACTTGTTCCTCAATTCCAGCTATGTCCGACTCATTGAAATCGTCAGTGGCTGCAACAACTTCAGAACAACAAAATAAAGTGGATCAGGTCGAAAATTCTAAAAGGCGACGTGGTAGACCTAAGAAAATAGAAAAGGAAGTAAAAAATAATGACAAACCTCCAGAATATTGTATTAATCCAAATGTGTCACCAGATTCTGGTATACAAAATAGTCCAGATCATGTTTCAAGTCCAGAACCCTCTTTGTCCCCAAACATCAAACCTAAATCAGTGCCAGTTAAGGAAGACCCAAAGAGAGCTGAAAGATCTATAGAAAAAAATATTAAAAGTGATAAGAATGTTGAAAAAATGGCAGTAGTTAAAACCAATATTGTAAACAGACGACCTGGGCGCCCACCTAAAAATAAACCACCTACCACATTGACAAATGAAACTGTTTCAGAACCTAAACCTACTATAGCATTCAAACCTGTAGATAACCAATCTAAAACCCCAAAAAGTCGACAAAGAACTAGACCTGTACTTACAACAAAGAATAAGTTCAATATGAAAAGTAAATTCCAGACATTAAAAGTCCCTAAACTCATGCACAGCAAGCACAAACATAAGAAACACAAAAAATACAAGTTCAAAATCTTAAAACCTATAATTGCAAGCGATCCGAAGATAAATATTGAAATAGACAAACTTATTGCAGATTTTGTTAAGTACTGTGCAATAGCAACGAAACAACCAAAGGAGAATGTTCCGGAACAGTTGTTGAAAACACTCAAGAAAGTTACAAAGAAAAGGAAAACAACTGAAAATGAAAAAAAGAAAAAGAAACAAAGTGTCAACACTACAGTAAATAAAGTTCATAATTCTAATGAGCAACGTTTGCCTCTCAAAAAACGACATTATCATTTAGTAAGCAATAGTGATAATAAAACTGAATCTGAAGAAATCAAAAGTGAAGTTGTTAATGAAAGTAAGACTGACCTTAAAGTAGATAAGGATAAAATGAAACTGAAACAAACCACTACACTTAATAAATTAGAAAAACCAAAATTAATGACAAATACTCTGAAATCAGAAGGACAGAAGTCTCCTACAGCAGTCAAACATGTACCTGTGATAAAATCAACCACCTTGTCATCCAAAGTTTCAACTATTAACAACAATGAATATGATGTGAAGGAAAATGTTAAGAACATTAAAGTGGTTGGAAGTCATATAGATGAAGCAATTGAAGCATGTATTAATAAATTTACTGAGGAAAAATTACTGAATAAGGAAAAAGAGGCCCCAGTAACACCTGATGAAAAATCAAACATTAGTAATGGTTCCATTACAGCAACAACTCCCAAAAAGAGACATCGATTAGAAATGAATGGAGGAAATTCTATAGAGAAAGTATGCCCTGTAGTGAAAGTTGAAGAATGCAACAGCAGTCCTGTAGAGGATGACAATATAAAACCAAAAATTTCAATAGAATCCTTCATCTCAGAATTGAAGGCAAAAAGAAATTTGATCCCCAAGGTCCCTGTTGTTGAAGATAAAAAACCAATTTTGGAGAAAGAAGAGAAGAAAGAAGAAGTAAAAATACTTATGGAAACAAGCAATCAGAGTGTCAAAATGTCTCCCGAATCTGGAAAGAAGAAAGTTCGGAAGAGGAGAGCTATTAATAGAACAGGTTAGTTTAATTTTCCCTAAAGCAAATGGTTGACTTTAATTTTAGAAAAATACATAAGCAGGTATATATGTATTATTTATTACTTTTTGTTTTTGCAAAATTTTTCAAGGTTTAAATCTGGCCTTAAAACAGTTATATCACCAGTGTTGCTTCCATATAGTATAACTGATTACATATCTCTATTTAAGACAATTTATGGTTTACCTAAGATCTTACATATAACTTCCTGGATCATTTTTTTTTAAATTGTAGGGTTATTATATAGATTAGGATAATATTTATTGCAAAGCTATCCACAGAAATGTAGGTGAAAAAAGGGGTGGGTAGGTGAAAACGTAAAAATCTTTAAAATTAGTGATTCTTTGGGGCTTAACACTGTCCTAAAAGCCATTTTGTTATCATTTCCTATTGTGCAGAATGTTTATTGTTAGCTTCCTTCCCTATATGCATCAAAAATGTTTATCTTTTTCTTTCTAATCTCTCACAAAATGCAATTCAATAATTTTCTTTCATAAAACAATAGTTATATACGTTTTTGTTAACTGGTACCCAAAGGAAGTCAAATCATAAAAAATATAAAAGATAAAAAGTTTGTAACATTTAGCACATACTTTGAAAACAATAACCCCCTTATTTTGTGAATGTATTAATATTTTAATATTCATGCCAGGTCTGTTTAACGTTTTCGTAACCTCGGAATTATGGCATTTACCTTTTCATTTCTCTTTTATAATAAATATTTAAAACTTCTGATTTAGTGAATGCAATTTATTAATATGAAATTATTAATTACATCAATACTAATTAGTTATATTAGACATATATATTTATGTTATAAATTATTCAGACTTTATTTAATTTTTAGGTTTTCCAACTGTTAAAAAGAAAAAGAAGAAATCTCTTTGTTTCGACAATACTCTAACGCCGCAGGCTGAACCACCACCTACAAATACCTGCGATAGAGTTCCCAAAGAAGGCGAGGAATACACTAAATTTGTGCAACGAACGGAAAAACAAGAATTCCCTACTTCCAAAACAGCAGCAGCAGATAAATCAAAAACACCTGTTTCTGAAGAATGTTCTTCCAAATGGGAAATGATGAGCGAATGCGAAAGTCTTCCGCAAGACGAACGCATAGATTTCGATGAAGACGTAAAACCTGACAGAATGACTCTCAGACAGAGAGATCTTTCCCCAGCAACATCTGTCGATACCAGAATAAGTGAAAGGAGTAAGACAAAAGGCGACGATCAGGATAACGATTTGGAATTGTCACTGGATGCCAGCATAGAAAGATTGAGGTCCAGATTGGAGGATCAGAAGAAACGTAAAAGAAGAGGTGAAGAAAAAGTTGAAACGACAACGGGGTATCCGAAAAGAAGGTTAAGGGATGTTTCACCCGCTAGTAGTATCGAACCTTTCGTCGAAAGGAGGTTGAAAGATGAAAGATCTTCAGCTTCCGGTGATGAAAAAAGAGGAAAGAAAGTGCCTAGGTGGAGGAAAAAGTATCTCATAGCTGGCCTGTTTTCGGATTATTACAAGGAACATGAGTAAGTTGACCTAGTTGCTAAAATACTTGAGATGAAGTACTGTATATTTTGAAAGTACCATAGGTTTCAAGTTAAAAAAAACTTTGCGCTTCTAGGGTAGAAATGGTTATACGTCGGTGCAGGGTGTTCACGTGCTCATCCTCGTGTTATTTGGTGACTCTAACTTTCTGCTGATCTTATGATCTTGCACCGCCGACGCATCTTTGAAATGTCTGCTTTGTTATCGGGCAATGGTAGGTTCTGCGTCTACCATGGTCGTGACGGGTAACGTTGAATCAGTGTTCGATTCCGGAGTGGGACCCATAGTGAGATTCTATTGTTTCAGTAATCTGATTAAGTTATAAGGGAAAATCATAAAAAAAATGAACTGTCCTGGTGTATAGTTGTTCAAAACCAAATGATCAACGAAACACAATTGAGCTGTATGGAAGTTGTGGTCTTTTTGTAATAATGTTGAATTGTCATTTTTTAATCTAAATTCTCTGTTCAGTTATTCAAACACTTGGTTTTGAATTGTTTTTTATATTTCCACATGATTGAATTTTCTGCATATATTTTTTTTAATGTGAATTTGACTTCAATCTGTTGCCTACTGTCTTCATTCTTCTTGTTCATATACATTTAGTGCAGTCATTGAACCGAAAAATAGGGTTTTACCTCCTAAATTTATTACTAGTAACTGATTTGCATGAAATTTTGGAATTAGGCTTATCTTACCCTTAACTTCAAAAGTGATACTGACCCGAACTCCGTTTTTTATTTTTAAGTTTAACATTAAGCCTTATTATAGCTAGAAAACGTGATTAATATATAGGACTGCCATTCTGAAGTATTCGCTAACACAATTACCTCATCTTTAACTCATTTTAGCCACTAAAAAACATTACAACCCCTGCAAACGACCCCTAAATTGAAAAAAATAAAAAATGACTTTTATATAACTTAAAAAGATTTAAGTATGGAGTGAATATTGTTTTACGTTACCTACCTTATTTGTTCAAAGCTTAAATCCGACCAAAAATTTCTTCCACTGTTGACAATGTTGACAATGAAATCTACCTAATCAGCTTACAGTACATTCTTTAAATAGTACTGTTAATTTGTTTCTTGTTTTGATCAGTAAGTCCATTTAACAATATCACAGATATTGTGATGTTCATTAAAAATTAGCACAGATTTAGGCTATTTATTATCTTCAAAGTTTGTTAGGAATGATATGAAAAAAATCGTTAGCAATCTAAGACAGGTCCTTTTTAATTTAATTTAACACGAAAAATTGCACATGTAATTTTACTAATTTTCTGACCAACTTCGAATTTGTGAACTCCTCGAAATGTATTTTTTAAATTATTTTTTTATTCAAAAACTTTTTTTTGCTACAATAACTCCCAATGACCTGAATTTATCTATTCTAAAATTTAATATAAGTTGCTAAATGAAATTGTATGAAGTTATTGTTTTCTAATATGCACATTAATAAAAAAATTCAAGCTAGTCATTTTTTATAGCATTTTTGTTTTTTAAATGCTGCAGACACTCACTTTCTGTCAAGAAAATTAAGGGCATATCTTTGGATTTCATATGCTAGATATGTTGTTTGTCCGATTGTTGTATTCTGAAATTGTTGGTTTTCTTGTAAGCATCATTCCTTTGACCCGATCGTATAGAATTTTATCTGCCTAAATTTAATGAAGTCTATTGTGATAAATACACAAGTATCCAAAATATTTTCATGTATTAAATTTAACAACTGTTCATATGCTTTGGATATTATATAACATCAAAATTTTAAAATGCCCTCCTTTATTAAATCTGTTTATTTCTTGTGTAAACTAATCACAACTTACAAACGAGAAATAGTTTTTCCTAAACTTAATTCTTTATATCTCTTTGGAATTTGTAAAAATTAGGTGCTTCCCTTTTTCATTATCCTTTTAGATAACCCTTTAATGTAACATATATTGTTATGTAAGTAAAGTAGAATTTTATAGTTGATTTTTATTAATATTAATTAATAAAATAATATGTTTTCCTTTAAAATTGTCCTGATATCTTAATCTTAATGATAAAATATTTCTAAGCCAATTATTTTTTTCAGTGAGGCAGTTCGACAAAAACGTACGGAGAATGCACAGAAATCTACCAGGCTCATTTACAATCCTTCAGAACATCCTTATGGCCTTCTTCCACCACCTTATCATTGCGGCAAGTATTTGCGTTGCAGAAAATTGCCGTTTCAACTTCCGTTTGATTTGTGGTGGCAACATACGCATTCACAATTACCCGGAAGGGATTTAGTACCTTCTTGGAATTATAGGAAAATTAGGACAAATGTGTACAACGTAAAAACCACAACAGGTTCGTGTGAACCACAAACTTGCAACTGTAAACCTTCCACTAATTGTGGGGACGATTGCATTAACAGGTTGGTGCTAGCAGAGTGTCCGGCCAGTCATCGATGTCAGAATCAAAAAATCCAACGACACGAGTGGGCGCCCGGTTTGGAAAAGTTTATGACTGAATCAAAAGGTACCATTTTTTAATGAATTAATTAATTTAAATTAAACTATAAATTACTCAAACCACACAAGTAGTTCCATGAACCTATTAATTTCCTCATGTTATGCGTTTTTTTTTTCTCCATTTCTGCAACTATTTATAACAGAGTAACATTTCAGACTACATACTGAAAAAATAATTTGACAGTTATTATTTTAAGTTTGGTGTTTCAGGTTATAATCACAACTTTAATTTGTATGCATTTTAGTCAGTAGAATTAAATTCTTTGTGGGTGATAATTTTGTTCCATCAATTAAAAAGTTGTTAACCACCTTATTTTCTTTTTTTAACTACATAGTTAAAATTTCTTTCACCAATCTTCTGTAAAATTACATTGTCAAAGATTCGAGTTCACTTTCTTTGGATAAGTTGTTTCTGCTTCATTAAATGGTTCATTATGTAAAGCAAAACTAATCCCAAAAAATGTGAAGTGTTATGTACTTCCTCTTGTTTTAATTGGGTTGATAAACCATCAACAAATGCTTATTGTGAATCTCAAACCAAATTTTTATTATCAATAACATTCAAATTTGTGTATAAATTTACTATTTGTGCTATTATATTGATGTGGTATTAGTAATCCTATACAACAAATATTAAGTTCTATATATAAATAGGCAAAGATAAAACGATTAGGTACCATTTTCTCCTCTCTCTCTCAACCGATTTTCTTCATTTTTGTTTTGTTTAGAAGCTACTGACGACCGTCAGTGCAGAATGCTAATATTAATTTATAATATTGGATCATTCATTAAATAAAATATAATAAAAATTCATTATTTAGGTCCATACTGTCAACGCCAAACAACTGACAGTGCCGCCTCCGCCAAACGGTCAAAACTCAAAACATTGAGTAATTATATATGGAGCGATCGTTAGATGTTCTTAGAGCATGTACTTCTGGAAGTGGCATGCAACCGTTGTTATTGTTTAGTGGTAAAATAGTCAATGTAGTAGAACAGTATCAGTTGTTATCATATATACATACACTATGGGACACAAACTACATCTTAGGTATGGAGTATCTTTTAGGGAGAACGTCTATTGAATTTTATCTGAGATTAGTCCCAGATATACTAGAATCAAATTGTTTTAGCTCTGTGAGTGCTCCTGCCAAGTTTTCAGATCCGTGATTGTCCTCGTGCATCCAGTTTATAAGACAAGGCGTTTTCAATTTACTGATCTTTTGAAACTACTCTTGTTGTTAACATCACAATAGTTGTATATTTTCCATGTCCCATTGGCTCTAAATTTCTAAATTTGACATGTTTAGTATTTATGTTTTGAGACTTTACTAAAATTATGTCTAGTCTATTGTGAGTCACAATAGTGTGCTGTCCCAGTCCAGGTGGAAATTTTTGTTTTAAAACAAATTAGGATTTTACCCAAATGATATTTGGGCCATCTTTACTTAATTAATGTTTATGCACTTGTTGGGAATAACACCTCATATTACACATTGTGAATATATAATTTTATAATTTCTGGCTTTTCATTGTTCATATAGTTTCTTTATTGCAATTGACAACTGTGTCTGGCATAGACTCTGAAACCTTTGGAAATATTCAGAAAGGACCTCGCCTTATCCTTAAAGAAAATGAATTTCAATCAAATTAGCTGAATCTATAGTAAATAAATAAATAGTAAATAATTAAACATAAACTACGATAGGGTACAAAACACATTTTAGGGCCGATTGTTGCATTTGTGTTAACCTCAGTCTTTGGATCATTTACTTACTGTCTATTACTATACTACAATGTCGAATATTTTCCAAAAATGCATTTTTTTCAAAATTATACTAATGAAAGGTTGAATTGTTATGTCACCCTATTCACAATTCTCAGAGTAATGTACCCTCACTATGTTACTTATGTCATCTATCAATGGCAAAATAGCCTATCGTCTCTAATAGCGAACGTATCTATTTGGCCCTAAAATGAGTTGTATGCCTAATCGTAAATACAACTAGTTTACAAAACTGCAACTCATCTTCATTGATATTTGTTTCTTTTCAGTGTTAGGATAGTGTATGCATATTATCAAGAGTTAGTCAGACAACAACATAACCTCTCATATCTTAAGAATGAAAGAATTTGGTACTTGGTGCCAATTAGAACTTTTGTTCTACACATCATAAACAACATAATACTAAATATTTAGCTAATTTGACTGAAAGCCATTTTCAATAAGGATATGGCAGGGTCTTTTCAACAGAAATGTGTGGAGTTATTTGCAACAAATATATAAACGATAATTTCAGATTTGTTGTTAAACTTCTATTCCTAGTGGAATGATTGTGTCACCACACCATGTTCTGAATACTGAGTTCCTTCAAACACTTAACAACTTCTTGTAAGGTGCTGGATTGATTCCATTGTTGGGTAACCAAATCTGCTTTTATCATTGTTTGTAGAAAAATTTTAACCCTGTGCTTTAGATAATTTTAGTTTGTCTTTCTTGATCTTGGAATGCATCAAAAAGCCTTCTGTTTCTGGGAATATCTGACAAGAGATCAACTCTCCCTTTCTACTAGAACAGTGTCTGATCAGTTGACTGCTAGTGTAATTGGACTTGTGTCAAAGTGGTGTTAACGTATCAACTTGGTATATAACTATTTAAATCAGATAATCCTGTCAATATCGGAAATTTAATATACAAATTAGAGATTTGTTAATCTATCAGCCTGGTGATATCTACCAATCCTCTTTGTCCTTCAGACCATGGCAATTTTTTCTGTACAGTAGAGCTCTTTTGTTGGCGATTTTGAGCTTTTGATAATAGACTCGAAAGTTTCCATTGTATTTTTTTGTCTTGTACCAATTAACTGAGGAGCAATGTGTATGTGCTAATATCTTTTATAGTGTGATTTTCACCTATCATAAAACTCTTAATGCTTCTTTATAGGGGAATAGTCCATTTGTTAAGTTAGGTTATATTAATAATTCAGCACTTGTATCATATTGATATTATTTTGTAGTTGCCATTAATTTAAGTAATCCCTATACTACAAATTGCTCATGAAAGACGCAGAAGGTTCAGAAAAGTCTCCTTCTGAATGGAATAGTGTTTGTGTGTATGGAACAGTTGGCTGTATTTTACAAAATTGCTATTTATATAAAGATTCAGTTTCTGAAGTAAATGGTAATGAAAGGCCTTTTTATTGTCAACATATACCATATTAACATTTTTTCGTTATGTTAGCGTTTAATTAATAATAATGTCATCGCTCCGTCACTTATACTCCGATTGCGTTACCATATTAATACGATTAATACCTTCAATTCATACATACACAAGCTTAGTATTCCTCATCTGTTATAATCATTTAAACTGTGACGTACCTGTCATTGACTTTTTTATATTAAAATTTCTCACTAATAAGATTTCCCACAAAGATGAGATCCTCACCAATTGCTTTCTAGCCATCGACACCTCCATATGGATAAATTTCATCAAAATCGTCAGAGCCGTTTTCCAGAACCCATTTATATATACCAATAAATATACATTGATCATATAATATTATTTGGGTTTAATACTGGCAACTATTACACAGTTCTTTATTAATCCTTTATTTCTAGAATGTCTTAATTTTGAATTAAAAAACAAAGTATTTGACTTTCTTAAAAATTATAAAAGATTTTGCTTTCTGTATAAATGCTATACAATTTTATAAACATTGTAATATAAACTAATGACTACTGTTTACTTTTAGAATATGTATGTGATAATTTACTTTTTTCTAGGTTGGGGTGTAAGAACAAAACTTCCTATCAAAACCGGCGAATTTATTCTCGAATACGTAGGAGAAGTAGTCTCGGATCAAGAATTTAAAGAACGTATGGGCACAATCTACACGAATGACACACATCATTATTGTCTGCATTTAGATGGTGGACTTGTTATTGACGGACATAGAATGGGAGGTGACGGGCGTTTCGTAAATCATTCTTGTTCGCCAAATTGTGAAATGCAAAAGTGGTCGGTAAACGGTCAATTTAGGATGGCGTTATTTGCTCTAAGAGATATACAAGGGGGTGAAGAGCTAACTTATGACTATAACTTTTCGCTGTTCAATCCAGCAGAAGGACAAGAGTGCAAGTGCGGTAGTGAAATGTGTCGTGGTGTAATCGGAGGAAAATCTCAAAGAATCAGGCAATTGCCTGAACCAACAAATAATAACGTCAAAAATAACGGGAGAGTTGGAAGGCCGAGAAAAACTGAAGCAAAAAAGAAAGCTAATAATGCTACAACTGCTAGTGTTAAAGAAGTGGAAAAAGCTCCCGTTGTTGTACCGGTAGTACCGCAAATTCAAGTAAAACCGATAAGTCACCAGCAGAAACACTTCATTTTGGAACATCAGTGTTTCTTATTGAGAAATTTGACAAAGGTAAGGCTAATTCAGAAGCGTTTTGCTCTGACTCAGATATTAATTTTAAGAATATTTGTTTATCCTAGTAACTATATATTTTTTAAATGTGTAACATATTCAGAATAACAAGTTCTTATTATTTTGCTATGAACCAATTCTACAGATACATTGAACTATATATGAAAAAAATAGTTCTTTTATTAAACGCTGAATCTATTTCTGTAGATCAAGAATTGTCAGTGGATTGTCAACATATTCCTTGCTTTTCTCATAGCTCCAAAAAAAAAGACAACAAATCGTGTTAGACCACACAATTTGAACAGCCAATTAACAATAGGTTTGTCCATAGTAGCCAGTTGCCGCAATAGCTCAACCAGAAAAAAAATCAGGCCTGATTTTTTATAATAAAAAAACAGCAAATTGCCCGTATCATAACTGAAGAACTAGTTCATAGATGATTAACACCTAAAATTCAACTCCTACTGAGGATGAGATTTTTCTGTCAATAAAAATAGTTTAAAATTGACGTTTTGTTTTGTTTTTGCATCTAAGTAGATAACATAACTTTCAACTGACAATTTGTAGGAAATTAAAAAACTCACAAAATGATATTTAAAAAATTTAGTACGACGATTTTTCACTGAAAAAAAGTCGAAAAACAGAAACATGTTTTATTATCCACATCACATAATTATGTATGTTTAAAGGAATTGAACAAAATATTGTCGCGTTTATATAGTACTTGCATAATTACTATATAAAAAATTATTTGTTGGCATTGCTTACCCTAATAACCTGTGTTGTCCAATTAGAATTTTCCATTATTTTGCCATTGGAATAGAGTTTTCTTGTTATTTTCTTGCAACATATAAGTATTTGAAATTTGTAAATGGGAAACAAAGTGTAGTAACGTATATTGGAAAAATTGCCCGGATTACTGGTTGTACAGATATTCTTCAGAATTGTTCTGAAAGAAAGAGATGTTTACGATATGATCAATTTCTATTCCTGTATATAAATAAGTGTTTTATATATGGTGGGATTCTTATCTATGTTTGAAGACATTTCAACTACACATCTGGAGTTGTTATCTCTGGACATTTAGTTAAATGATTAATTTTCACTTTGAACTATTTTTCAAGGGTGTCAATAAATAATACTAACCAAACAAACAACTCCAAATATTCTGGGTGCATTTGCTTGATTTAAGCACTTAGGAAAATAAATATGATGTTAAAATGGTTTTTAAGACAAATAATATATTACTCCCTATCTTCACACAGAAACCATTTAACACAACTCAGATTTCCAAAAATTGTGTCTTATTTATGATTGCGCCGATGCTTATACTGGTGAACCTTGAACATCTTTAGAGGTAAGGAAAAAGAACACTATTATAACATTTCCAGATGACATATGACCAAATTAAATTTGACCAACCATGTATTAACCAGCATTGGTTCTAGTTATATCTTTAGATAATTTAAAATCATTTCTTGCATAATAATTTTTTCTAAATATTTTCCATAACTTTCTTACTCCCATATGTCCATATAACCATGTAACTTTATCAAAACCTTCATTGCCAAAATTCTTGACACCACATAAAGTTCTACTTCATCTATACTTTTGTAATAAATACTATTTCTTCTTTATTTTCCAATTGATCTCTTCACAATTCTTTAATTAATAATTCTCATTTTTGATCTATGGTTATGTTCTATCCCATCTTAATACACTCTTCTTTATAACCATTTACTTAACTTGAAGCATGAGTAAAGTTTTTCTTCCCTAGTATAAGCCTAATGTTGAATGTATACTCTTACATTAATAATGACCATCTATAAATTCTACTGTTCCCATATTTATTGTTCAAAATATAAGTCAATGTTGAATTGTCTGTTTCAATTTCAAATTGAAACTTTTCTCAGGTTTTCTCTTGCTAATCTTTTTTTGATGCATCCATTTGTAAAATAAATTACTGATCATATCTTGAGTGAAAAATTTTTATTCCCTATAGACTGAGTTAAAAAAGCTCTCATTGAAAGAAGAAAATTTAAAATCAAGAAAAAAACTGAAAGAAACCAGCTGTTTAATGGGACACCTTCAGCTGATCTGGTTAGAGGTTGGAAAAATCTATTTTTAGAAGTCCAGAAAGCTGTATTCTCAATATCAAGTGATCTCCAACCAACCATATTGCCACTGTAATTTTTGTTTTGCCAAACAAAATTTATCACATCAAAAATTTATGATTAAACCTTCAGCTAAAATATACAGTGATTGATAACAACTCCAGATTTAGAATTGAAATGTCTCCAAACACAGATACACATATTATACAAAACACTTATTTCTATATAGGATTATTGGTTGATCATATTGTAGACATCTCTTTCTTTCAGAATATCGTTGAGGAAGAATTTCTGTACAAACAACCAGTAATTCAAGTAATTTTTCGAAATTGTCTTCGCTAATACCTAATTTACAAATTTTGAATACTTATCTGTTGCAGGAAAAACTGATAAGAGAAAACCCTTATGTACACGCAAAATAATCAAAGACCTCCTCAACAACAATTGCGAAATTGAATTTTCCAAACGGATTTTGAAAGTAGATTTTAGGAACTGTAGTTCCTAAACAGTTCAATGCATATGAACTCGCTTCCGAACTAGTCTGAAGGAACGGGGTGGTAGTGGGGATTTAAAGTAACCGTTTTGGACACGAATTTATGTGTTTAATTGTATGTGTGGAGGCACACAAAGTTTAAAATATGGGAATATAGACGAATTATAGCTCGTCATTACATCTTCCGTCCAATTAAGATATATATTATATAATATTATTCCTCGGACTTACATCGTCTTGAAGTGGTTGATCAACCATATATATATATATATATATATATATATATATATATATATATATATATATATATACATATATACAGTGTGTCTGCTTAAGTTCGCACCATACCAGAAAGTTTTTTATTATTGGTTTTATGAAAAAAAGTTATTCTTTATAAAAAGTTCTGCATGGTTTTAAACCTAAAATGTAACCATCACATATTAATTTTTTTCAGTCGTTTATAAGGTTTGGTAGAAAATATGAATTTGGTTTAAGGGTGAAGTAAATTAATTTTTGAAAATATCAGAAACTTGGTATCAGTTATCTCTTTATTCGATGAAAATTTGATAACCTTTAGGTCTCTTAACCTCCATGTTGCATTATTTTGATGATGCATTAAAATAATTGATCATACCAAAATTATTTATTTTACAATAATTATCAACTACCGAATACAGTGCTAATAATATTAATTGCATAACAAGCGTGTAATACTTTTATCATCAAATTACTATTGCTTCAACGTATCCGCCTTCTCTTACAATACAGGTTTCCGTTCTAGAAGAAAATTCCCTCAATATATTTCTAATTATATTCGGAGTTATACCCTGAATTGTTTCCGTAATAATTGTTTCCAAATGTTCTACGTTTGTGAATGGCTTGTGTTGATATACTTTTTCTTTTAAGTAACGTATTTATATATTTCTCTCGGAATTCTCTAGTAGGTGAACGAGTCTTAGGTAAATAGGTACTCGAAGATTCGAGGAAGTTCCATTAATGTCCGTTATAGTCAGCTGCCGGCCTCGGATCGACAGGCCAAGATTTCGAGTTCCACGAAATATCGGGTGAAGGCCGATTACACCAGCTATCGGATGGATTCTCGTAACAATATGCATCCAACTATATGACATTATTATTCTATGTTTTACACATATTTTTAGCAGCGTCGATGGAATGGTGATATTTTTAATTAGGCAAGAGTTGACTAAATACACAATAAAATATGATAAAGGAACATTGTTAATAAATAGTATTTTCTATCCCAATGATGAATATGAGTACAGTACAGTTGCACAAAATGCCTTTTTATGTTAAAAAAAATTAGCAGTTGCAAAAATTAAAGAAACACTTAGTATTCTAATTGGTTACCAATATTTATTCAACAGAAAAAAAATTACACCAATAATTGTTTAAATATTACAAATAGCGTCGGAATTTAATATGATTAAATTAGATACGGGTATCTTATTCACTCACTATTGATTGTTTAAACTTTTGGAGTTTGTTGCAGGTTGTCGGCCGCGTACAAAAGTTATTATGTTGTAGTTATATTTGGGAACATTAATTTTTTAAATTTATTAACTAAAAACTTATATCGAACCACATAAAGCAAATAAAGCAGTGTCGTTCCTAGGTATGACTTTAATATAAGATAGCGCATTTATATCAGTCGTAGCTAGGAACGCCACTTATAAATCAACTCTTTCAAGTTCTTCCCACTTGAAAACTGTTTAACTGTAATACATGATCTTTAGATTTTTTGTGCTACCTGTATATCTAGAAACAACAAATTTTTCTCATGTCAACTTACATGTCATATATCAAACTTTCATTTTGCATTTTATATTTTCAATACATGTTAAAGCCAATGAAAACGAGGTCAGAGTATACCTGGAAACGTTTGGTTCCTTGAATATAAAGATGTTTATTTCGATTGTGGTGTTATTTCCTAAGAACATATAAAAATAGCTAGGTATACTACTCTATTTACTTTAGCATTTCTTCTTAATATTCAAGACTACAAAAAATGCATCTGTTAACACGTTATATGGAGTAAAAATAAATAAAAAAATTTGACCCAAAACGGGAAAAAAAGATAAGGTGTGTCTTCCGTGAGTTCGAAAGCGACTATACATGTTGGGGTGGAAAGCAGAATGGATAGATGACGATGACATAAATGCCGGTGTCGATAACAAATAAGATCGTTTATATATATATATATATATATATATATATATATATATATATATATATATATATATTTATGTGGAAAGGGAACAATTGTTTTATCCTTCCAATATGGTTCTCGGTCCTCGGTTTATATATTTTTGATTCAGAAGTCTTGGGTTTTTGGGACCATTGAAATAATTCTAATTTACTTGTTCGTGGTAATTATTATATTTTACGTACGTTTCGACCAATTCTTGGTCTTTTTCAAAAATTTTCTTTTTTGTACAATTAATGACAACCTATGAAATGTATAAATAAACAAAAAACTAGTCAAATAATAAAATACTGTTACTTACATAATTTTACACACACTTAACCACTGTAAATAAAATTAACATATTTGAAAAGTATTGCGCCACTACAACCAAATTTATCTGTCTGCCTCATGATAGTCAATATGCAAGTTGTGTTTGCCTCTTCGGACCGCAAAGAAATAAATCACTCGTTCGTTTGCAGTTTTAAGTGTTTGGTCATATACAAGGGCGGTGTAATTATTTATTAGTTTGTTTCTTTAAATAGATTGTGCTTAGATTTTTGGTATCACTTTTTGCATTTACAGTACATGGTTGTTTCTGTATATATATATCATTTCATATATTTCCCGTTTAATTTGATTTGATTCACTTTGCAAAATTTTAGTTTTTTCATAGTTAAAAGTGTGTTTTGTTTCCATCATGTGATTAGTTAAGGCGGTTTTATTTTTTTGTCGTACTTATGACCATTAAGTCTATTTTTTAATAGCTGCGATGTTTGACCGATATATGTCCCTTAACAATTTTTACAAGGTATTTCGTATATGACATTACTCTTTTTTTCTTTCTTAATTTTCGTTTTTATTTTTGTGAAATGTTTATTTAATGTGTTGTATCCTTTATGACTTATAGTAATATCCTTTTTACTCCATATAACGTCTTAACAGATGCATTTTTTGTAGTCTTGAATATTAAGAAGAAATGCTAAAGTAAATTGAGTAGTATACCTAGCTATTTTTATATGTTCTTAGGAAATAACACCACAATCGAAATAAACATCTTTATATTCAAGGAACCAAACGTTTCCAGGTATACTCTGACCTCGTTTTCATTGGCTTTAACATGTATTGAAAATATAAAATGCAAGATGAAAGTTTGATATATGACATTTAAGTTGACATGAGAAAAATTTGTTGTTTCTAGATATACAGGTAGCACAAAAAATCTAAAGATCATGTATTACAGTTAAACAGTTTTCAAGTGGGAAGAACTTGAAAGAGTTGTCTTAGAATTTATAAGTGGCGTTCCTAGCTACGACTGATATAAATGCGCTATCTTATATTAAAGTCATACCTAGGAACGACACTGCTTTATTTGCTATACTTAATTTAATATCTTTTAGATGTTTCATTGTGTGGTTCGATATAAGTTTTTAGTTAATAAATTTAAAAAATTAATGTTCCCAAATATAACTACAACATAATAACTTTTGTACGCGGCCACAACCTGCAACAAACTCCAAAAGTTTAAGCAATCAATAGTGAGTGAATAAGATACCCGTATCTAATTTAATCATATTAAATTCCGACGCTATTTGTAATATTTAAACAATTATTGGTGTAATTTTTTTTCTGTTGAATAAATATTGGTAACCAATTAGAATACTAAGTGTTTCTTTAATTTTTGCAACTGCTAATTTTTTTTAACATAAAAAGGCATTTTGTGCAACTGTACTGTACTCATATTCATCATTGGGATAGAAAATACTATTTATTAACAATGTTCCTTTATCATATTTTATTGTGTATTTTTAGTCAACTCTTGCCTAATTAAAAATATCACCATTCCATCGACGCTGCTTAAAATATGTGTAAAACATAGAATAATAATGTCATATAGTTGGATGCATATTATTACGAGAATCCATCCGATAGCTGGTGTAATCGGCCTTCACCCGATATTTCGTGGAACTCGAAATCTTGGCCTGTCGATCCGAAGCCGGCAGCTGACTATAACGGGCATTAATGGAACTTCCTCGAATCTTCGAGTACCTATTTCCCTACGACTCGTTCACCTACTAGAGAATTGCGAGAGAAATATATAAATACGGACAGCTGGCGATAGGATTCATTCACTATTCGACTGCCGTATAGTTAAGTAGAGATAAATTGTAAATAATTCGTGAATATAAATTTTGTTAAAGTAGTGGAAATAAATTAGACTGAGTTGGACTATTTTTTAAATAAATCACTGAACTGAACCTGACTGAAAATAAAAACATTACAATATTACTTTAAAAAATGCTTGTCTAAGACATCAAAATTGTAAAAAATGCTGTAACAAATACTATGAACGAATCCTAAAACTTTATTCAAAATCAATAAAGTTAAAATTGATCTAGAAAACAATGAAAATTCAACCTTATTTAATCTAAATAATAAAAATACTAAATCGTCTGCTCTGGCTAACGACTGGAGTATAAGCAAACTGAAAATGCAGATTGGCGAGAAACCCTATTTTATAAAGTTTTTCAGGTACAAAACGTTCAAACACAAGACTCTAGCAAACACAATCCTGTCTATAATTTTAATTGTTTTTGCTCTTCGAGGAACTAACTGCACTCGCCTACTACTACAATGGGGACTGTCAATCATCCGATAACATGCAAAAACCGTCCACCTGACAAAAGTCAGACGTTCCGTATATAGTCTAGGAACGATGACGCTGAGAACCGGATCATTGCAGAATTGAAAAATGTCAATGTAACTCACAAGTTTAAAGTTGTAGGAACAAAATAAAATCGACCGAAAATATATTTAATTAGTTTACTACTTGAGAACTATTTCATATTATTCTTAATGTACTAAAAGTGTTGAAATTTATCCATTATAGCTTGGAGGCTTTTATAACTTCGTATGTGCGCCTCAAAACTGGCGAAAGTATCTGGATTGCCAGTTGTTTTTGCACGGACTCGATTCACATCATTTACGAATAGCACTCAGTTAAATAAATTTATTAATACTTATTTATAAAAGAAAGATTCTCACCCCTCAGACAATAAAATAAGGATAAAAGTTGTGATTGTTGATGTTTCTTAGTATTCATCTCAATCAGTGACATCACAATCATAGGGTCTCACTCTCTGATTTTCACCTTTTTATTTTATCTTTTAATGGTGCTGCTTGACCATCAAATCACAGGGAATTCATTTTACTGTATTCAATGAATTGGCATCCACATTAAGGAATATCCAAAAGGAGTACCTTACAATTTTCTTTAATGCAAAATTTACACTTCATAAAATTCAAAAAGAATTGCAAAAACCCGTAATCATCAAAATATTACATAAATTTTCTCACTTATCATGTAATATTGATTGAACAGGTGGTTTGTAACTGTTTTAATTTTGATTCATTTGACATTCGTTTTTAAAATAAATTATTTACATCTTTTATCACTTCTAGTAATCATACATTGCTTATGGTTTTATTAATATTTCAGGTGAGAAAAGTTCGTGATAGATCCCTTAGCACAGTTCCAGCAATATCCAGGCAGCAAACGGCAACACCTACTGATTCCAGTACATTTGTTAATCATCTTAATGCTTTACAAAAACCACGGAACATGAAAACAAGACGATTAGCACAGGCTGAAGATGATCCTGAATTGAACAAAACTGTAAAATTGGCAGCATTGCTCAAAGAAATTTGGAGTGTAGTAACAACTGCAAAAGGTTAGTATTCAATTTTAAAAACCTTTCAGCAATCTTGCCACCATTTAAATGGCTGTTGTAATTGTACAAAATCATTTAGCGGCTTCATATTGTTATATAGTCCGTGGGTCCAATTAAAATTATACAACTAATATTCACTTTCACTTTTCTAGAACTTTTATTTACATCAAATTATACAGAACAGCTGATTCAAATATTACACTAACATTACAATTTACGCTCGTCGTCGATGTCTAACTAACTGCTGCGATTATGGGTCGCTCTTTTTAAAACCAGCATCGACAATTCTCGTTAAGTCCATTATCATTCTACAGCTGCCGAGCCATTTCGAGATCAATTTTTTTGTCCTAAAAGCGATCGATGTCGTACTGGAATGAAACCAGGGCCGGCTTAGGGAAATTTCGTTACAATATAATGGTGTAATAATAAATTATTTTTAAATGTAGTTAAAGAAATACTTTGAATTTCAATTCAAGTAAAAGGAAACTTTATTAATTTATAGTAAATGTTAGCTTCAAATTTGTCATTCTAATGGTAGTTAGTGTGAAGAAATTGGCTACAATTGTTTGAATGATTATTATCAGTTCCTAAAATTTGTGATTACTTTGAATTGTAGAATTTGTGAGAGAAATCCAAATTGTTTGGTCAATGTTTAACATAATCTTTTAGCTTAATTAACATTATCCAGTTCTTTTCAAGTATTGCAACTTAACACTTCTGGTTTGTCCACAGAAAACACTACATTGGCTTAATATCTTTACATTTTTTGAATCCTTTGGTGGTAAGAGCAAATTAGAATTTTTGTTGAAATTTTAATATTTTTTTTACATAATTGCTTTGATACTTAAGTTAACATAGGGAGAAAATTAGGGATCATCATTGACTGTCTATGACTTACTAAGCATTATTAATTATGTTTTGAACTAGTAGTAACAAATTATATTTTAGCATACTTGAAATTGAACAAAATGAAATGCGAAATATTTTATTAAAGACTTGAAAAATGTTCCTATTTTTCACATCTTTAAACGCAAACTTTGGTCATATTGATTAGGATGGTTATTACTCAAAGTAAATTTTTATTTATTATGGGATCTTTTTTTATTTCAGATGAAAAAGGTGATTTGTTGAGTTTACCATTCATGACGATGCCTTCTAAACGTAAAGTGCCCGAATTCTATACTCGTATTTCCGATCCCATTGATCTAAATACCATTGAGCAAAATATCGCAACGGGTATATATAAAACGCCTAATAGTTTCGATGAAGATTTCAACAAGCTATTCAGAAATTATATAAGATTTTACGGTAGGACGAGTGATATGGGTATCAGTGCGGCTAAACTGAAGAAAATTTACACTGAATCAAAACAACAAAGTTTAACTAAATTTGAAAATGCACTAGGGGAAAAACCGCCATCGAATTTTGTGACGAATAAAAAGAAAAGTAAGTATATATATAAATTATACATCATATTACCTAACCTTAGAAAATTACACATCACAAGACAATACATAAAAATATCAATGCACATTCATTAGTCAATAGTTTATATCTAGAAGTAATGACGTTTCAATTAGTTTTCTTGGAAATTTTTACAACATATATTTTTCATTAAAATTTTAGAAACTTATTAACACAACAATAAAATAAGGTAAATAGTATTCATGATAAATAATTTTTAACGGTGTTTTATTGTCTCCCATAATATAAAAACTTAAAGTAAACCTATAATGGTTAGTAATATATTATTCAATTTATATATTCATTTGAACTTTACACTGGGCAAGGGAATCTCTGATTGTGAAAGTGAACACTTCCATGGCCACCTAATAGAAATATATTGACTGCTGTGCTACAATGGAGATATTCATATTTAACATTTAATCGTGCTCGATTCTTTTATGTAGATTTTTTGTTTTGTCATTAAATAAATGCTGTAATTATTTCAGATGAAGAGGAAGATATCATTCGCTGCATTTGCGGTATTCCCAGAGATGAAGGTCTTATGATACAGTGTGAGCGTTGTTTAGTATGGCAGCATTGTGAATGCGTTAAAGCAGATGCCTCAGCTCCGAGCTATCACTGTGAGAAATGTGTGCCAAGAGATGTTGATTATGAAATCCCTCTTGATGAGTTCACAGAACATGGTCACAGGTAAGTTATATTTGAACAATTTCATATTCCATATAACATTAGCTGCACTCTCAGACCTTAATATCTCATGTATCCTGTTGGTCGTCCATTTTATCCGTTATTGAGTATATGTCCGTAACCTTTCTGCCTTATTATTTTTGTTGTTTTAATTTTCATTAAAAACATTTTAAATATATTTAAAAAGCTGTTAACATTATATTAAATAAAAACCGTAATATTAAATGTAATATTTGTTTTTCAAAAATGTCTAATGACAAAAACATTCCAATAATCGTAAAAACGAATGTGTGTAATTTAATGAAATTTGCATTTTTATTTACACATTGACAATTTAGTTTTCAACTCTTAAAAGGCAACTGCAAGAAATTTATCAATGTACTCAAAAATATAATATGAAGATAACATATTATTGCAATAAATATCTATAAATGAATAAACTTAAGGATATTTGAAAGCAAAATGTAAATGTTAGAAAAACTTTTAAAATGAATATATAGTATAATACCTATTTTGTGTAAAACTTTTGGGGTTGATTGACCATATAATTTGTGAGGAAATGACTTTCAAAATCAGCATTTTATACTTGGATTCTTACGGGATAACGATGTCTAAATTGGATAAACATGTATATTACATTTAAAAAATGTAAAGAAAGTTACAAAAACCTCCGCAATGGGTAGCTTAAATTTTACACTTTGATATGAAAAAAGGTCACTTTCTATTTAGTTTATTTGTTAATTAAAATAGGAAACAGAATTTTATCAGATCTTAATATTGTGTATTCAAATAGTAGACTGTGGAATGCATACTTTGAGGGCTTATACTATTTGCAAATAATCTCGCCAACAGCGCGGAATTTGAATGCCACTTATGTTTACAATGGGTATTTATTAAATTTTAATATACATATATATGTATTAGATGGTTTCCGGGAATTCATCCGCGTAGTTGATAACTGATCGATCCCTGCCGGGATCGATGGTAAAATGACAACGTTTCGGCAGAGTAAAAACATATAATATATATATATATATATATATATATATATATATGTATATATATATATATATATATATATATATATATATATCACATGTGTCCGTTCCTCAATTTCTTTTAAAATTCTATCACCATACATTATTTTTTGATATTCATGCACTAACAAAATTAATGATATTCTACTCAAATTCAACAATACGCCGGGCCTTGATGCTATCCCCTATACCTTGGCTTTTGTTCTTGATTCACCATTTCAGTCAGTTACAAGATAATTCGGATTTTAGTTGACAAGGTACATCTACCACGCAAAGAGCTGCAAACTTGCGGCTATCCAATAAATGGCGATTACATAATATAAATTTTTATGGGTTCTGGCAGCCCTGCCTACTATTTGTTTGACATTGGCAGTGTGAAACAATGAATTCAGTTTAATGCATTTATATATAAATGTTAAACTCTTCCATGGGTCATTCCCTGTCAAATCGACAAATAGTTGGACGCGACCTCCACCGATTCGGATGAATTTTGGTGGAGAGTTTTGTGTCATCCTAAAACGAAGTTCTGCCAAAGGAAAAAAATTTCCTAAGAGATTCAAAATTAAAAATTTCACTGTTTTTCCGATTTTATGAGTTTAGTTATTTAATATTTCAGAAACTACTGAATATTAAAAATAAAACTCTGGTACATTTTTAGAAGACACTACTTTCAACGATTTTGATATATTCAAAATTTTTGAATTTTGATAGTTTTCAAAAAATTTTTTCTCTCATACTTCTAAGTGTCTTCTAAAAATGTACCAGAGTTTTTTTAAATATATACATATATAAATATTCTTTTGGCGTTTACAGGTATTACATGACTTTGATGCGGGGTGATCTTCAACTGAGACAAGGTGACACTGTATACGTTTTGAGAGATATTCCAATAGAGGGTACCGATCGGAAACATACTTATGACACTATAAACAAAATTGAATACTCGGAATTGGATATATTCAGAATAGAAAGGCTATGGAAAGAAGAAAAGACTGGTAGAAGAATGGCTTATGGGCATCATTATTTACGACCGCACGAAACTTTCCATGAACCAACGCGCAAGTAAGCATTGAATTACCACCTACTTCCTTAATTTTTTTGACAGAAAATTGAAGTATGGAGCTTCAACACTTAAATTATCAATTTATAAATAATTTTTAAAATGACGTTTTCTTATAATTTCACATTTATATAAATTATTATAAATATATATTTATTCAATAAGAGGTGTACACAAAGAGATTTGCAGTGTAGTAGCAAATGGATAGATTATTTTGAAATATTTGAGATTATAGTAATCACTCATAAATGTATTATTTATGTCAAAATTATAAAAGCTCTTGGGATATGGTTTGATGATGAGTGCTTTGACGCTATGATCTATGGTTACTTTATATTTCACTGGTAACGTCAAATTTAGAGTTTTATCTCAGTGGTATGGTTACTTTATTGTCATTTGACAATAAATTGCACTTCAAATGTAGACTTAGTTTTAATGAAAAGTGTAATAAATTTAATTTAATGTGAACATGTACTTTTAAGGCTTATTTTAACAGTAAACACACAATATGTATTGGTATAATTTGAAAATTACTACATCTTATCTTTTTATTTAGGGTATGCCATTTTAATCTGTAATTGAGAATGTCATCAAAAGAAATAAGTTTCAGGTAAGAGTTGTATGATACTAGGGATTATTGAAGGTCAAGATGTTTTTTTATGCCGGATTTGGATACAGTTAAAAAACCTTTTTTGTTTAACCGTTGTTTAAATTAGACCCTACTTGGGCCACAAAAGTGCTACAATAAAATACCAAATACAATTTTTTCTATCGCTCAGTCACCCGCAAGACGAAAAAATGCATCTGCCTTAATACCTTGATTTTGAGACTAGGTAGAGAATGTGGATATAATTAGACGTTGCACCGCCACATTACGCAAATATCATGACAGCGTTTCCATATCAACAGAACGCAAACGGATTGGCAGTGGTGGTTCGATTCTGTGGCCAGCCTGCTGGCCAGATATCTATATTTGACTTTTACCCTTGAGGATAAGTGAAAAACTTATATATGAGCAGCAGCCAATGACAAGAGAAAATCTGACGGAACACTAGGAAGTACTTGTGCAGCTATTACACGAGGGGTTTTAATATCCACTGTAATTTATTTCTTGAAGAGAGTACCATATTTGCGCCATAATTTGACCTAAAAACTTATTAGGTGAATTCATCGCCCAAGTTTGATTCTAATTACAAAATGTTTTTTTTTCGGTTTTATTCAAATCTGCAATAAAAACTTGACCTTCAAATAACCTTTAAGGTCATAGTCATGGCCATCTTCACCGTCGGATGAGTACTGTAGTATCCTACAACTCTATCTTAAACTTTTTTCCTAGGATGCATGCTTTTCAAGATATTCTCAGTTATAGATTAAAGTGGTCCATCCTGTATATATTTGCAATTGCCAACTATAAAATTTGTTGTATTAATCATAAATATTTCACATTGTACAGATTTTTTCCGAATGAGGTGATGCGCGTTCCTCTTTATGAAGCTGTTCCTGTAGAATTGGTAATCTCCCATTGCTGGGTAATGGACCTAAATACCTTCTGCAAAGGTCGACCGATCGGTGCTCCCGAGGACCATATTTACATCTGTGAATATCGAGTGGACAAAGGTGCTAAGATGTTCAGCAAAGTGTCTAAAAGTAAATATCCAATTTGCACCAAGACCTTTGCATTCGAAAGGTTTGAGACAAGGTTGAAGATTTCGCGAACTTATTGCCCCCATGATGTTGATATGTCGCTTATAAAAGTGGGTAGGAAACAGAAAGGAGATGATCTACCCCCAATGGTAAAGACTATTTGCAGTAATAATAGTAGTGGTAATGAGAGAGAAGTAATGAACGCAGTGCCTGTAATGCCGCCTATTATTAGGGTGAGTTTTTTATCTTATATTTATTAAAAAATAAAAATATATTACTTTGATAGGCCACAAATAATTGTATTATTTGTGGCCTATCTAATAGAAATTATTTGTGGCTAATTACGTTACACTTGCCTAGATTTAATAAATGCAAATAACCCTCTATTTTATCTGTTTGTGAGCACATTCTTTTAGTAAATATCCAGTATTTCTTATGTGTAAAAATTTTAATAAAATAACCAGAAATTCTGATATCAATTTTTAAAAAATTGCTAAAGCTTATTCACCCTTGATAACCAATCTCCTCTGATTGAACTAGCATATATTTTTATGTATACATATTATTTATAAATATTTTTCTTTTTTAATTAGTATTTCCCTTTCTCATGAATCTTTTATTACTTAAATTATAATTGTGGTAGACATATAAACACAAAGTTTTATACCCTAACACCAAACCTTTCTGTTTTCACTCAATGCACGTTTCAACAGAGAAACTGTCATCATCAAGGAGTAAACCAAAAAGTAATTGGAACCTGCGTTCCGTGATAAAAGAAAGGTTTGTGTTTATACGTCTGTGACACATCAAAGATTCCACAGTTTTCCCAGTATAATTGTGGTAATGCACCTACTACATTCCAAAATACTGGACATTTCAAAGTTTGTATCAATTTGTATTTGAAAATGTGTAATTGCATGTCTTCTAAATGTTATTTGTGGCATATCTTGATTATCTTTATGTTTTTTTTGGGAAATAACACCACAATCGAAATAAAAAGCTGTATATTGAAAGAAAAACCAAACGTTTCAAAGTCGATTCTGACTTTGCTGTCAATCAATGGCTTTAAAATATGTATTGAAAATGTAAATTGCAAATTGAAAGTTTGATTTATGACATTTAAGTTGACATAAGAAAAATTTTGTTTTTAGATATACAGGTAGCACAAAAAATTCTAAAGATCATGTATTATAGTTAAACAGCTTTCAAGTTGGAAGAATTTGAAAGAGTTGTCTTTCAAATGTATAAATAAGTGCGACTTTGTTATAAGATAGCGCATTCGCCAAAAATGCGACCAAATAATTCTGCTATTTCAGTGATCCCATTAACGTCATAAGGGAAAACCTAGGAAAAACCATATGAACTATCCCGATACTGGATTGTTCAAAAGGAGATAACTATTAATAATTTCTTCCTTAATTGCCGGTAACCAGATACGATTGAATTCTACAGAAGTAGAAGTGATTTCTCATTTGTTTAATTATTTTAAGAATTTAAAGAGATTTATTAGGCAAGTATTTTGAATATTTCATTTTTGTATCAGTTGAAGTTCTAGTAGAATTACGTTACAGGCTTAATTTTGAGCATAATAAAAGATCAATAACACTCAGAACACAAGTTTTAAAGCATTTTTGATTTAAAAAAATGTTGATTTGTAAAAATCACAGTTATCTAGGAATCACCCATGTATGTTGGAAAATTTTATGCAATATGTACGTGCGGTAATACTAATCAAGATATATAATATGAACATTTTATGTTGTTTCAGACTCCGGCAGAACAAAAAGCTAGACTTAATAGAATTCTACTGAATCTCTTGGGTAAAATCTCTAATAAACAAGTACTAGATGTATCTTATCTTCTTGAAGGTGGTCGCAGAAGAAAAAAGAATGACAACGCTAATAATAAATAGTTATACATAACTATAAATTAGGTGATATATGTAGATATTTTCACATTTATTTTATAAAGAAAACAGTTTACATTACATGTTATTAATAAGAATATTATTGATCTTATCACAGGGTGCTGTCAGTAAAAATGTGTACAGTTTTACCTTTTAAATTTTTATTAAACAAAATATGTTTTGCACCCTGTATATTGTTCTGTTTTCGTAATTTTAACAGCTAGTCATAGTATTGTTAATAATTTTATTATTATTAATGATTTTTTCCATATTTATTTGTAAATACAAATTGTTGCTTATATTTTTGCAAAGTTAGATTATTGGTGAATCTTATTATGAAAAATGATTGTTACATTGGTATTGTGAATGGGTACAAATTCTTTATTAATTACTTTTATTAAATGCTTTTTATTTGAATTTATTGTCTCTAAAATTTAACAAATGGATCAGCGGTATTACTTCAAAAACATCAAGTGTATATAATTAATTCTTTTATTTATATCTTAATTTATTTGGTGAAATAGGTTTTAGTTATTCTTGCCTGATTAGCCTAAGAAATAATAAAACACTATATTAATGTTTATATCACATTAGGTATATAATTTTTATTAATAATAAAATCGTTATATTTTCATTGAATATATTTGTTTTATTCTCTTTAAACAAGGGAGAAGCATCATGTGTTTAAATTTTGAAAGGTGAAAAATTTTAGTAACAACATTAACGTTGTTCATTAATTAATTTATTTAATTCTTCTTTCAACAATTACATCCTAGACATAAAACAAAGAACATAGAAAATAGTCATACCTTATATAATACACGAAATAATAGCAGATGACTAAATAAACCTTTTACTTTCAACACCATTGGTTAGAGTGCTTATGAAATGACAAAATTTATCTAAATCATTAGAAAAAAAAATACCTGTTTTTTGAGTTGGTCAGATTTGTTTGAATCCTTGGTTGTTTCATCTATACTGTGACGCGAATTCATCCGATAATTCCTGGAATCGGCATCCATTCGATATTTCGTGGAATGAAATGTTCGTCTGGCGCATCGAGGATGTCGGCTGGCTTTCATGAAGTTCTCGAAGAATTCTAGAGGCCATGAAGGAAATCTCTCTGCGGCTCTTTGACATTCTGGGAAATTACTAAAAATATATAAATACGGAGAGCTGACGGAAGGATTCATTCGGTTTTCGATTGCCGTATAGTAAACATCAGGTGTTTAAGATAAATTGTAAATAGATGTGTGAAAACAAATTGTGTGAAAGTAGTGGAAATAAATTATAGTGAGTTGGACTGTTTTAAATAATTCCAAGAACTGAACTGAACCCGATTGTGAAAAAAAATTACAAAACTAATATATAAGGAGGTAAAACTTGTTTGTGTGTTTGTTGGTAGGGGTAATCTCTGGAACTAGGGAACCCATTACATAAATTATTTCACTAATAGAAAGGTACACTATTTGTGAGTAACATAGGCTATATTTTAATTTAATAAAATGTTTGATTATGCGATAGAGGGGCAGTCGCGTGTCTATTGTTTTTAGTTAAATTTAATATCTTGAAATCAAATAGTCATACAGGCATGAAAAATTAGTGTAAATACTCTTCCCCAATAAATAAGAATGAACCTTATCATTTTGCAGAAATTCAATTATTTCATGGAGACAGGTGGAAAATGTTTTTTGAGAAATTCATTATTTTTCGGGACCCTAAAACAATAAGAGTTGTGAGAATTAACAGGTTGATTCCTTTCTTTAAGTGAAGTAATAGGTGATTTGTCGTTTTTCGAAAATTGAAATATTATATGAGGGGAAATAAGGGCACTATTGTTTTACAGATAACTCAAGATATAAATCTTTATATATATATATATATATATATATATATATATATATATATATAGGTTGAATAATTGACGGGATGATTCAGCCTGAAGGTGGGCGAATTAAAACTACATGTTAACTCTTTGTTCTTTAATGAAGAGCTTTCTAAGAGTTTCTCTTATTCATCAGTTCAATACTAGAATGTTTTGTTTAAATTATTATATGTTTTACAAAATATGAGAAAAATACTTACAAAACTTGAGGTTAAATATAAAGCAATCCAATATAAAACAGTATAAAAAATCTTCTACTCAAATGTACAAAAAAGGTTGATATGGATGACAGAAATTTTAAATTGAAGTAAAAGAGACATAAAGATATACTTCAACATATCATGGCAATGTTGTAAATTAAATGAAATTGCCAAATAATATAAATTTTATATAGGATATTTCAAAATTATTTCTTCAGAAAAAAATATATTTAATTATTACATTCTCGAGATATTGTACCATCCATCGCTAACAAATTAGAATAAATAACATTAAGATTCGAAATATCTGTTTTTTTGTTTATACAATTAGACTGATTGTTAATACAAACCATTTCTAGAAAATTACGTTTAAAACGATTCCTCTCGTTAATCAGTACCTGAGCGTTGTCAAAGTCTACTATATAATCATTGGATATGCAATGAGTGGCCAAGCCACAACTTTCTTTGCCGAGTCTAATGTCGCTTTTATGTGAGACAATTCTATCCTTTAATAGTATAGAAGTTTGTCCCACATAAGAAGCTGGACAGTTCTTACAATTAATGCGATAAACAACATTAGATTTTAATTTGTCTGGAGTTCTGTCTTTAATCTTGCTAAACAAAATATTGACAGTTTTAATAGATTTATGTGATATATTTATACTAGGGTGTTTCTTAAGTAGTTTAATTATCTTAGATGAAATGTCTTTAATATAAGGTATAGAAACAAATTTAGGTGTGGGGTTATTATTAATAGTATTAATATTGTTAAGTTCATTAGGATTAAAATCGAATGGAGTGCTAACAATTACTTTGTTTGATAAGTAATGAGGATAAGAATTTTCGAGAAAGAGTTAGAATAATTTTTTTAAAGTTTTTGTCCCTTAATGTTAGATGGCAAATCTTACATATTCTACTTTTCATTCCTTTCAATAGAATAATTTTCATTTTGATAGGATTATTTGAATGAAAATTTAGGTATCTGAAATTACTGCTTGGTTTTTGAAACCAACTAATTTCAATCGATTGCCGTTGCCCCGAATCACATTAGTGACTAAGAAGGGAACACTACAATGAATGTCCTCCTTTTCTATTGTGAACTGTAAATTATTCTTGAAATTATTAAAAGTTGTTCGTCACTTTTGTCAGATGGGACAGAACATATAATGTCATCAACATATTTCTTGAGAAAGTGAACATCAAAAATAAGTTCAGAAAGGCAAGACTCTATAAGATCATCCTTTACGTATTGTGAAATGATTGGTGAGCCTATAGGTGTTCCTAAAATTTGTTTATAATACCTATTATTAAAAGAAAAAACCGAAGTATCAAATAGAAATTCAATAAATTTGGATTTTTGGCAACGCGTAAAGAGAATACTTTTTGGACATTATGTCGTCCATTTCTTTACTTTTTTTAAGTTCTGAAATCAATCTTGAGGCTTTCTGTTGTATTGTAGATGTCGGGTCTTTATTAACGATTTTATAGTAATTAATATCGCTAAGTAGTTCATTTGCTAAAGTAAAATAATTATCTTTAGATATTGCTGTTGTGATATTTCCTTTATCAGACTTTAAAATTAAAATGTCAGGGTTTTCTTTTAAGAGATAATTGTATTGATATTAATTATGATTAAAATAGTTAGTGAGAACGTTAGTTACCTGAGATGTAATAATATTTTTAGATCTAGTGTCTTTAATATCTTGTAATGCATATTCAATATCTGCAATGTAACGTTTAATAGAGACCTAACCTAACCTAATGATCAGAGGTTGACTAATTCCTTTGGAAATTGTAAGTTTTTGAACCACTGATTATTAATTTTAATGATATTAAGTTGTTTATTGATCAAGTTATTAATTTTACTCAAATTGGATGTTTTAATCTTGTAAAAGACTTTATTATAAATAATTAATTGTCGTGTCTAATGAATTCATTGACAACGTTCACAAGTAAAGATCCCCGTAAAAAAAATGAATGTCATTTAACAAATATTCATACCTTGAAATGTTTATATTAACTAATTTAATTTCCATATTTAACAGTTTTAAATTTAGTCATTTCTTGTGCGACTGTCTTGGTGTTATTTGTTATCTGTGCAGGAATCAAAACTCTTTTTCGGCAATTAAGCAGAAAAATTCTTCTATTTTTTGTTTGATGTTTATTTATCCCAATTGTTTAAGTTTTGTAAAACCAAAAATATTAGATGTTATACTTTGGAAAAAACCCATTTAGTACAAATATACGCAGGAATAACGGCTGGTTGTTCGATATAGGTTGAATAATTAACGGGATTCAGCCTGAAGGTGGGCGAATTAAAACTACGTGTTAACTCTTTGTAATTTTCTAGAATTTGTTTGTATTAACAATCAGTCTAATTGTATAAACAAAAAAAAACAGATATTTCGAATCTTAATGTTATTAATTCTAATTTGTTAGCGATGGATGATAGAATGTCTCGAGGATGTAATAATTAAATTAAATATCTATTTATATTATTTGGCAATTTAATTTAACTTACACCATTGCCATGATATTTTAAAGTATATCTAATATCTATATGTTTCTTTGACTTCAATTTAAAATTTCTGTCGTCCATATCAACCTTTTTCGTACATTTGAGTAGAGGATACTTTTATACTGTTTTATATTGGATTGCTTTATATTTAACCTCAAGTTTTATAAGTATTTTTCTCATATTTTGTAAAAGATATATTAATTTAACCAAAATTGGTACAATAATCATAAGTCTGTTAGTTATATTTCTAAATCGGGGGTACCTCAAGATTCAAATCTGGGGCCACTAATGTTCCTAATTTTTATCAGTGATATCACCAATGGCATTCATGTTCAAAAATTGTTATTTGCAGACAATCTTAAGCTCTTCTCTTGTGTGAAAAACCAAATGGATTGTGAAAACTTACAAAATAATATTGATAAAATTCAAGAATGGTGTATGATAAACAATCTCTCCCTAAACTCGAGTAAATGTAAAGTTATAACCTTTGGACGAATTCATAATTTTGTTGATTTCAGCTATAAGATTGGTTCGTGTGTGCTGGACAGAGTTAGTGAAGCCAGGGACCTAGGAATTATATTCAATCGCCATCTCAACTTCAGCAATCATATAGAAAACATAGTTACTAACGCATCAACAATGTGTGGCTACATAATGAGAAATACAAGACAATTTACAAATGTCAATTGCCTCAAAACTCTGTATAGTGCACTTATAAGAACTAAACTGGAGTACTCGTCGATTATTTGGTCGCCGCATTATAAGTTGTATATAGATAAATTGGAACGTGTGCAAAGAACGTTTGCGAAGTTCATGTACTTCAAAAAATATGGGATATACCCCGAGAGGGGGTCTGAGCACGAGGTGTTATTATCCGATCTGAGTCTGGAGAGTCTAGAGCAGCGCAGATTTATCGCCCATTGCCGATTTGTCGAACTAATCAACTCTGAAATTGATTGCCCATTTATACTGGAGCATTTTTAGTTCTTAGCCCCGAGAGCTGAGTCTAGAAGTTCATGTTTGTTTTATCCTCCACCTGGTCGAACAAATATCCGTTGTGCCTCTCCTATTTTTAGGCTATGCTTTTGCTATAATATGATTCATAAAAATATTGATTATACGGTAAGGAGGAATATCTTACATAACCTACTGAAGCTGTTTGTCCAAAGTAACATAGTAACATGTTCTTAACGCTGTGTCTAAGTATATTAAAATGTATTGTTATGGTTACTCGGGTCACGTTTTGTAATAATAGTTATATAATTCATTCAGGTTTGTTAGTCATGGTTGTATACAGTCAGCGTTTTTTTTTTCTTTTATTATCTGATGTTTATGGACTTTTAATGTTTCCATCTTTTTTGTTGTTAGATCTCATAGGCTATATTTTGTAATTTATTATAGTTAATATTAACCCTGTAATTGGTGTAATACTGTTGGGTTAAATAAACAAATCAAATCAAAAACATTGTAGTATTGGACTGATGAAGAAGAAAAACTCTTCGAAAGCTCTTCATTAAAGAACAAAGAGTTAACACATAGTTTTAATTGGCCCCTTCAGGCTAAATCCCGTTAATTATTCAACCTATATCGAACAACCAGCCGTTATTCCTGCGTATATATATATATATATATATATATATATATATAGTCTTCTAAAATACATTGAAGCGGGTTCTATCATTTTGCGAAAATTCAGTTTTCAGATAGGGGTAAGCTGGGTATTTTTTAAGAAAAAAACTTTTTCGGGAAAATAATATAGATATGAGAATTATGATATTAATCCTTTAATTTGAACAGAGAATTGATGAGATTTTGCGAAATTCTTATTACTGAATAGGGGATAGGTGTCAGTAATTTTTAGGGAACAAAAAATGAGGCAGGTGTACCCAATATTCATTGGATGAGAATTGATAAACTGATTCTTTTTCTTGAAATGAATGGAGACTTTATTTGTCATTTTGCCAATATTGAACTTATGAAAGGGATGGGGCTTGAAAACGGTTCAGTATCTGATTAATATATAAAATGTGGGAAATATAAAAAATGTTAAGTGACAAAGACTTATAAAATGAAATAAATTCAAAGAGGTTAATACTGTAGAGCACGTGAAGTAGCGAAATTCATGTAATATCAATAGAAAGAGAGAGAGAATAAGCGTGTCGTTCCTGATTGGTCAGTGTCAGTGGTGACGCCTACTATTGGTAGGGTAGAGACATAGCAAGCGCTCCCTGATATTGTCTTTCTCATTCTACTGTTATTACACTGCCACTTACAATAACGCCCATACCTAATTCACTCTACGTATAAACCTCTTTGAATAAATTCCAAAAAAGGAATACTGTAAACCTAGAAAATGTCAAAGCTGCCAAAAATGTCAAAACTGTCAAACGTCGAAAATGTCCAAAACCATACAATCGATTTTCAATGCATTTTTCTTTAAGCAAATTTTAATTGTGAAGGCAACTGGTAAATTTGAGTTGAATTATAAAAGAGTAACAATGGTACAATTTGCCCTTCTTGAACATTATTCTTTTCAGGCGTATTAGTGAACCGTCAGCTTTGAATTTCTAGGCATTAAAAAAAAACAAATTGCAATATTCCATGCCATTATCAAGCTTATCAGTTTCAATTTTATATCTCCTATTCTCATTTAATGTTTAAACATCTAAACATCTTTTCTGTTCATCATGAACTCATTTTTTTACTAGTTTGACTAGGAGGTTTAGCAACATCTTTCAGAAAACTTTTTCATGTTTTTTTTTTGCCTCCAAACATGTGACATTTAGCTCTACTATCACAATCTGGAAAATCCATTCCATTTATTAAATTTTCTTTGAGTAAATTTATATCACAAAAACTCTAATTCTCTGTATTCAGAAAGTGCTTACACATTCTGTAACAAACAAACATTGGAAAATTGTAAGAGAAACAAATATGGCAGGACAATTTTAAAAAATTCCCGGTTTACTGCTGGTTACCAACAGATATTTAAATTTCAATTTTAAGTAACCCTTAAACAAAAGAAAAAGTACGAGAAATGCCATGTCTTCAGTACTTCAATGTTTACAAAGTTGACACTATTAATGAACGTGTAAAAAATATTCAAGGGATTTTATATTTTATGAATAAAACTTTTCCAAATTAGTTCGCAGATCAAAAAACAAAACATTAAGGTTAATAGTAGAGAAACAAAATTATTTAGTTACTTTATCCGATGAAAATAAAAAACAATATTATATGCTCTGTTCGCTAAATTCGTTACAGTACCGGCCAATAAAATCAGTGTTAATATAAATTGTCCATTATTTGGGAATGATGTTTGAGGGCTTATTCATAAAATCATGATATTATCAGAACAACGACGGTTTTTGCCATTCCCCCCCCCCTCCTTAGGGGAGCACCAACCTCTGCCATTAGAATCTGCTGATGTGGTGTATTTTGTATTTGTGGTCAGATATAATCAATGAGATTTTGAAACTTCTAGAAATATAAGGGACAAGGAATACAAATATAGCAATTCCTGAAAAAACATTTTGGGAAATCAAAGTTGGCCAACCACATTCAAACCAGCATCGCAAGATCATAAGTATATTTTTTACTATTGAACAGCATGGTGATAAGAAAAGGGAACCAACAAATAATATAGCAGAAATCTGTGGACACTTACTGGATAGTACAGTAACTTATGGAACAAAATAGGACACTGCAGAACCGAAACAAGTGTAGAGAAATATCGTACTTATGGAATCCGGCTATGACCAGTAAGAAATTAGACTGTAATAAAATGATAAATATTATAAGCAGAAAACGCCAAATACAAAGTGAGAAAGGACATGAATAGGCTGTGCGAGCAATTAGAGCAAGACGCATGGAGAAACACATACAATCACCATCAAAGAGTTGAAATAGATATTGCCCTATCTGTTACACATACAGAGAAGGTATTATAAAAAAGCTCTTACCCGTGGGTGGAAGTAAAATCACAAAGAGAAATCTTGTATCTGGAAGAGACATTCCAGATATCACAATTCAGGAGATCCTTGGGGCGGGTAAAAGAATTAAGAACGCGAAAGTTCTAGGCCTAGATGGCGTACCGTACCGGAAGTAGAGAAATATGATCAATGAAATAAAAGAAATATTTCCAGATGACAGATGGAAAATGGCCAAGTTTATCCTGAATTTGAAAGTTTCAAGGCGTAACTGAGTTCCTATAGACCTATCTGTTTGTTAAGATATTTTCGGAAAAGTTTATGAAACCATTATTAAAGAGAGGACTTGACAGTAACAGTTGTCTATCTCCTAGGAAGTATGACTTTTCAAGGAGGAGGTTTACCATTATGGACATTGAGTATATTATAGAAAATGCCAAGAAAAGTAGGGTTAAAGGGATAGTACGTGTTGGTAACCATCTATATTAAAAATTCATTAAACAATACACCCTTCGAGCATAAAATATATTTAATTTATGGTCAAAGAATACACCATAATTGAAAATAATCGAAAAACTAGAAAAACATAAAATCAGTCAATACGTAATCTGCATCACAGAGATCTATTTAAGTAATTAGACATGTACAATTAGAAGCAGATAAGATACAGTTGCGTCAAGGAGTTTCACAATACTTGGTCCCACCTTGTGGAACTTCGTTAATAGTATTGACAATTTCGCCCTGTATGTAGAGCCGAAAGTTGTCAAACACCTGAAGGATATCTCTAACTGTTAGGGGAAGGATGGCTATTGTTTCTTTGCAATGGGCACCACATAAGTCAGAGGTTGTGTTACTAAAGGAAACAAAAATGAAAAAAAAAACTAACAAAAAATCATTTAAAATAGACAATTTTAATATTGTACCTCAGCTAAGCACAGAGTACCTTGGCATACACACAGACCATCAGGAGAGGTTTGGTGTGCATTTAAAGGAAAATGTTCATAAGGCAGAGCAGAAAAAAATACAAAAGCGTCAAGGCTGTTACAAAACTTGTACTTGGTCGTGCAATCTACAATAATATATGGGCCGCGTATATGGTACACTTTTCTGTAAATAGCTAGATTCAAAATATATTGCAAATGATATTTGGCTATCGTACGATCTCTGCTGAGGAACCTGCTTTGATAGGAGGAAGAACACCATTACACCTACTTATAACACAGCAAGAAAAATTGCCCACAATAAAAAGAAATATCATGGAAAAACTATAAATCAATGGCAACAAGAATGGGATCACTTACAGCATAAAAGTAAATAGACAGAGGGTTATTCAAAATAAGGGAACACGGATTAACAATCAACGGATGTATGGTTGCGTAGAATTCTATTCAACGCAATTTCTCTCGGGGCATGGGAGCTTCAAACAATACATATACAGATTAAGGAAAGTGGAGAGTGCTGCATATGAAGTATGCAATTTTGAAGAGAGTGAGAAAATGAGTTTTTCCAGTTCCACAAATATGTTAAGTACAAGAAAGATGTGCAGTGAAGATTATAATGTGACATCATATCTGATTGAAGCAAAATAAATAGTACCTAACATAATTCAGAAATATATACTAAGTAATTACAGACAAGGTAAAAGAGAAGATGGATCAAAATATAGTCACATTATCATAGATACACCCATAGGGTCCCTGATGAAAATTTTGAAAGAAATGGTTCTTGGGCGTTTACGGGTGGATTGTGAGTAGAAGCATTTGTCCTAAAGACGCACACTATGTGGGTAATGCATTTCCGCTGGCAACAAAACGCTAAAGGGACAATACTAAGATCTTAATGAAAAAAACTTAAAAGTTAGGTAACTTAGGGAATCTAGCTGCTTAATTATTAATAATACTGATATATAGAGACAGATGCCGACAAATATAAAAGTTAAAACCAGAACTATCAGCATACATATATAGTAAATAAAGTATGAGGAAGATTCATGAAATGTTAACCGCGTGGTGGCGCCAATGCATGCAAGGGTACAATGGCAGCCAACATTTTACACATGTAGGTACTTACACCCTATTTAGTATATGGCTTTACAATTTAATTTATTTTATTATTACGTTAAAAAGTATTTTTTATTAAACACAATATTTGAAATGTTTCCAAAAAAATATGCATAGTGTGGTGTATTGGAATTGTGTAATAGAATGAAATTTAGATTTCCAAACAATGAGGAGTTTTTCAAGATCTATTTTCACGCATTCACAATAATACCTTAATACATTTCAATTTGAAAATTACAATTAACGAAAATCGTGAGAAATGGTTAAAAATGGACCATTTAATACAGTTGTATTAGGTATTACATATTTATATTTGGTGATTAATTTAATAATATACAATTATGATGAAAATGTATATTAAAATCATCAGATAATGAAGTTTATGTTACTTTCATCCTTATCGATATCGAACCTTAGAGCATTTACTTTCTAGAGATAGCCTGCAGTGCACAAATGTCGTGGTAAGACTAAGGAGAGAGAGGGCAAGAGGATATTTCACTCGGTTGGGAGCTACTTCCAATAAAGCATGTTGTTCATTGGCTGCGTCCTCCGACCATCCACCCACTAAGTGAAATAGCCTCTTACTGTCTCTGTTGCCCTCTCTTTCTAGCGTTGCCACGATTTTATGCTTGACAGGCTATGGCTGTTTTCCAGTTAGCAGAGCACTAGTGATTTTGTGCCGCACAGTGCGGCAATTTGGAACATACTTCATGTTTTATGATAAAGTTTTATGTTTACTTGGCAAACCTACATAAAACATCCCAAAGGCACAGTTATTCCTTGTGCTCATTTGTGCGAGCTAGTGCTGTAATTGGAACACTCAGTGCTAGCACTGTGCCGCACTGTGCTCAATTGTGCGCTAAGTGGAAAACAGGGTATATCTAGATGGTAAATGATCTAAGTATCGAACCGACAGAAACACAGGACAGAAATTCGTACTACGTAATAATTACCATTTTTCCTCAAATTCTTGTCATTCTCTGGTAGTCGGAGTCTTTGTATGATCTGTGGTCGGAGTTCTGCAGTTCTGGATTGTAAATATGTAGTCTGTCAATTAAAATTAGAATTATGTTGCAATTAGCTAATTTAATTCTGATTTATTACTTTTGACAATATGAATTAAATTTACCCGTTTTTACAAACTTCACTTCATACAACTGAACTTTGGTTACAAAAATCGTGAAATTATTTCAGATCGTAAGATTTCTCTTGTGTGATCTGTGCGTAAGATTCATTGTAAAATCATGGAGACATGCATAAGATTGTATCTGTGGAGGCCATTGTACCCTTGTATGCATTGGCGCCATCATGCGGTTGACGTTCCCTGAATCTTCCTCATATTAGATGTCATTGAATTTCAATAAAGGAAATAAAGGAGTCAATATCAAAAGGCAGCCACCAACTGTTGAATGCTGAAATTTAAAATGTGAAAGACTATGTTTAAACATTTATTTCCATACAAAAATATGAATAATACAATAAAGCAATATATAATTAACAAATCACACTTAATATATGAAAGTCACAAAATTTCAACGCCTTCAAAAAATTAAAGTGCAAATTGCTAACTATAATACTTTTAACATTATCTCTTCAAATTAACTTAATCCAATTCACTATGACATAATTAAATCAATAAATCACCGATAGTTATCAGACTAACCTTAAACTATT